>JAGXCT010036245.1:58255-174030 GCA_022495035.1 Philopotamus ludificatus
ATCGCTTCTATGTCGCATTTATCGCAAAATGCGATAATCACGTATCTCTACCCATGACTGATGAGCGTCCAGGCCGAAATTGGCAACATTCGATTTATTTCTTTTTTTAAATATTGATAGTGTTCGGAAAATCACGGCGAAGAAATTCCAACGCGAATTCTAAAGGGTTAATATTTTCTGTTCTCTGCAATCTGAAGGAGAGGAAGGAACGACGCCATGCAGTATGTGGACACTATCGATCAGCATGTTTACGTATGTGAGCCACGGGTTTGCGTACGCGTGTACCATTCCAAAATTGGACGTCTCATTTGTAATTCGGCAAACGGAAAATCCATTAAAATAAAACCGCATATGTCGACATGACTGGCAAGCCAAAAGCCATCCCGGTGATCAACGGAGGATGTCTGGAGGCGATAAACAAATCTTTTAATAGGAAGGAATAGCAATTTGCTCGCTCATTGGGTATGCAGAGTACATGCCCAGATGGATAATTTATGATCTGTTGCGACAGACGACGCCAACGTCACCCACTGGCATCTAGCCCACATCTCCTGCTACTGTCTACCATGCCCATTGTCCTGCTGGCATTCCGGTCCCCCCCGGCTGCTGGCTTATCTGACCAACTTTGGTTAAAAATACGGCCGCGGAGGGGAAAAAACCTGGCGATGACGCATTATTATTTGTATTGTCATGTAACGCGCGACTCTAAAAAAGTGACGGATGCTCGGCAAATATTTGGAAACATCGAATCGTACATGTTTGCATTGTGAGGCATGTGCGATTCGAGCACACTGGGCTTGTTTGTATTCGATGCCACTGCACTGTTAAGCGTTTTATATAATTTTTATAAACATTGATCAAAAAATCACGTTTCATTTAGTAAGCCAAACCCAATTATACAGACATATTTCTCGGAATTGAACTAATCAAGCACTAACCGCATTTATCATTATTTAATCACAAGAAAACAATTGTTTCCATAATATTTAATTTATGATTAAAAATAAAATGTTTGTGGTTAGTTTGTATTTAACCTATATGTGCCCATGGGGTCTATTTAGGACCCCAGGTTTGTGCGAAACAACGAATAAAAACAACAATATAGTTTAAAAATGGCACGAGTGCGATGTTTATTATCGCTCCGTACTGGATATAAAGTTTTTGGGGTCTATTTTCATACATTCAATTTATACAAAATATAACTCATCGGCCAGACTTCGAGCGGTCATAACGGATCAGTTAAATACGTCCAAACCTCGTTGATTTCTGGCTTAAAACTGACATTGTACATTGCTTTTTTATATCATGGTTTGATTTATTCATCCGAAATGTGATGTCATTTTTGGGTTCAAAGATTTGAATCGATCCGATATTGACGAATTATTGAATCTTGATGATTCACAATACAGTACAGTTAAACCCTAACACTAAAATCGGGACCGTGTAATTTGGAGTCGTGTAATTGGGAGAATGAAGCCGTCCGGCTGTGGGCGTATAGCCTGGCACGTGTTGAATACACAGACGCTAGCCAAGTTTGACTGTATGTGAATGCGACCGTGCAATTGGGGGATTTGCGGCGAATTATTTCAACTCAGCGCGTAATTCGGGGTAGTGTAATTGGGGGTTCCACTGTACATTGCTTATCATAAATATATTAAAAAAGTTTAAACCGCTGGATAAACTAATGTAGTATAACAAAGATAAGCTAAGATTTTCAGCCCTATGAAGCACAACAAAAAATAAATAAACGATTATTTTAATCCTAAGCTAACAAGATGCGTTTCTAAATAAGATAGATACTCAAAATCATCATATTATTATATTATATTAGGGGTACCAAAAAGAAATCTTCGATATGTATGATTTTTTGCTTAGATACCGCCGAGTAAAGTCAGAAATATCCAAAAACACATCTAATATGTTACTTCTTTTATTAGAACTCGAACGTTATTAACCTAGTCGTGCCGTAAATAAGCATTGACCTTCATTGTTCGTAATTTCGAAAAAAAAAACAATATTCGCTTCTGTTTCGGGACTGCCACGATGTTTTTTCTCGTTCGCATTCGGTACAATGTGCTAAGTGTGTGTGTGTGTGTCACTTACGTGTCATATTGATTAGTAAAAAATGACAAAATATTGACCATATTATGAAGCAAATCATAAATAACTATTTTTATTCTTAGAATAATACATTTTTGAAATGCTTGGGGTATATTTTCCATTGTAAATAGACCTTTTCGGGCGACGCCGTAGGTATCGAGCCGTCGAGACGGATCGGTTAACAAATTGTTGAATCTAAATTTAAGACACCCAGGATAAACCTTCAAATTCGATAAAAACCTGTTGAAGACATATTTCGAATCAACTTCTCGATAAAGCATTGAAGAATTATTGCAGAAAAACGTATGAGTAATTCTTTTGCATCAAAACGATGGAATTTGGCTGTACTTATCAATCCTCTGTATTTGTCATATATCTAACCTTCAGTTTATCATTTTTTCAGCACAATGAAACACTCATTACGTGAAAAAAATGCGTTTCATGCAAGTAACGTCGAAATCATATATTTACGTATTTTAATATGAAACAGCAGGTTTTTACAAGTAGATGCATGTCTAAAACGTTTAAAAAGCACTGTTATAATCCGTATAAACTTTGATTCTATTCCAAGTCTTGTTCATAACCTCGTGCTTGAAGAGCATGACCTCGATGACATTTGTTCTGAGCAATCCACTTTCATTATTACAACATTGTATTCTTTAACACGAAATAATACATGTTAAACGATTTTCAATGTATTTATTTAATCGAAATTTAAAATGGTTATATTTTGTTCAACGTATCCAACGCCATTGTCTTTGTATTGTTAGAAGTATAATCCGACGTTAAGTTGTGATGAGACGACAAAGTCATCAAACTCACGAGAATCGAAGATTACCGCATGGGCTTAAGCTTAGTTTTATTGCGATTTTGATGTTGTTTGTGTATAATATCTTGATATTTTCAATGCTCATGTATATGGATACATTAAAGATGATCAAATTCGACGATATATCAACCCCGATCCGCAATAATACACATGAAATGGCAAAAAAAGCAAGGTGACGCAAGACTTTTTTAGCGAAAAATGGCAATATCTCATCCGATATGATTACAATTCATATACATATTCTATATAATGCGTGTTCAAAGTAAACACATTTGTTATACTAACGGTAAAATAAGAAATTTATCATCCATCTAGGAAGCACGGGGGTGGTGGATATTGATTGATGAGGGTACAGGTATGGGTTTTAATGTAACATCGCAGTTTGGTAAACACGATCCTCTAATTAAGCGAACAAACAATGGAGGACAACTTAATCGATCGGCGTTGGCTCGTCGACGATCAACGCAGGACGCTTTAAAAGTTGACAAAGGACTCTGGACCATTGTCTTTGGTACGTACGCCACTACCTGGAAGTCCCATATCACTGAATTTTGACAGGTATTTGAGCCGAAATAACATATTACCTGGTGCCATTGTTCAGATGGGTATTCCATGTTTTTTTTTGGAATTAATTTATGCATATGTATTTGTTTTTGGTTGCAAATTTCTAATCACCATTATCCGGGAGCCGTACGGCACGTCCCCGTGGGCGCCCACCGAGCTGAACCCTTCTCGAAGATTAACGAGACCACTCAATGCTTCCATTACATGACACAAAATTGCTCTTCCTCTTACACGTCCAAATCGCCTTCTGTCCAACAGAACAATTACATCTTAGTCTGATTCGAGTAATCGTATCCGATGTTCAATCTGCGGTCATCCATCATGTCCTCTCACCAAATCATCAATTTAAATCACGTCCCATATATTTTTTTTATTGGCTAACTACCGCCATGAACCAATTTGACGGGAAATAAATTATATTTTATTGACGGAATTTTCAAGATTTCTTAATAGTCGCGTTCGACAATTAATCACTGTCGTTATTATACTAAT
Organism: Philopotamus ludificatus; assembly: GCA_022495035.1. NCBI lineage: Eukaryota > Metazoa > Arthropoda > Insecta > Trichoptera > Philopotamidae > Philopotamus > Philopotamus ludificatus. The sequence goes on from JAGXCT010036245.1 coordinate 62,241, forward strand.
TTATGTCTTGCAAAATTCAATAATGCAACTTATGAAAAATGTGGGATTATAGCGTTTTGTATGGGCGTTGATACTCATGATTCACTTGCGATAACAATAACGTCTGTAATAATTGTGGGTTGTCATATTTATATTAATAAATTATTCAGATCATATAACAAATCAATTACATGCAGAAGTATTCAATTTTAATAAATACATTCTAAAAATTATGCGTAATTTTGAAATGTTTCAAGCGATTCCATGGATTTGTTAACACGATTTTATGAATAAATCATAAGAAATTAACGGCTTATTCATTACAGAAATAAAAAAAGCATCCCCCAAAACTATTTACACAGCTGACGCAAAAACTATGTAGTTTTTAATTTTTATCTTAACACTCAAAGACCCGGTCCCGCGTTAGTGCGGAAATTTTCGTAAACGGTAAAACCCGGTCCCGCATTAACGCGGGTTCACACGAAACATGTTATCTAATGCGCTACAAAAGGCTTTCTTATAAAGTTTTATGACTGGACACAGTTTCATTCAGTGCTCTGAATGCCCTTTATAAAATATATGACATATGTATTTATTTATGGTTAAAAACTGTCCTTGAAATAATAGATTATTTGGATCGAAAACTTTCCTGGTACTTACACATCGACTGTAACTAATTTAGGTTTTTGTTTATCCATTCAACAAAATAACAAATGCGCTAAAACTACAATGGTCAAAATTTTACCGGACTTGGACCGGAATACTTGCATCTTCTAGAACGATTCTGCAATATGCCATCGATCTAAAGGGGTAAGAGTTTTTTTTTGTTTAACCATTTACTTTAGTTTACGGAAAAAAACGTCTAATATTCACTTCCTTATTTTCACAGATTGTCAAAGATTAAATAGAAAAACTTTGGATTTCAACATTGTCACGGCCAGGTTTTAGTCCTGATTTAAACCCTATCGAAAAAAGTCAACAGAGAGAAGCATGCCAATTTAAAATCACTAATAACACCAATAACAACGGTATAATCTGAAGAGATAACGGCAGAAAAATAAATGAACCTGGTGGACTCATTACCGGCCCGGATTCAAGCTGTTATAAAAAATAAAGGAGGGACCACAACATTTTTTTTAGTAATTTCAACCCGCACCTGGATTAGATAGCCAACGAATGCCGTTCTTGACGTGCTTCGAAATGACGGAGGAAACTCCATCAACGACGAGCACGCGAAGAATGGCAAAGTGAAAGCAATATAAATTAATCATCATCATCAGTAATTTTCCTCTATATATTATAAAAACATAGTGTAAATAAGTGTGTTAATTTGAACTGAATCATCAAATCTTGTCATTATTTTGTAAATATTGATAAAATGATGTAGTCCAATTGTACCAGAGTACTATTTTTTATTTATTAATACATATGAGTACACATTAATGACCGCTACTGTAAATATCAAAAGAAAATTTACCGTATAAATAAAATACACATTAAAACACATATTGGTATACTTGATGAAAGTTCACGATATTCACGGTTGTTATTATCATAATAATCTGTTTCACATGTGACGTCATATATCATGCTATTATCATTAATAAAATATAGTATTGAATGGATTCATGGAATTATCTTGAATGTATTTATGCTCACGTCTGCCGGATAAAGGGACAAAATTTATCAATAATTCATGGGCGCGGGGAATATGGATAGAATCCCACATATTTGCACACAAGAGCCCATAACCGCTACAAACTTGATTAAAGCACCCATTTGCCAATTCCGCTAATAATAATGGTGGAAATCGTTATTGGATTTAGTGGGATTACCACCACCTACGCGGCGGTAGCTCGAGGAGCACGTGTGCAAATTTGCACAAACTGTTTATCGAGCAGGGCCAGAGCGTGATTATTGGCCCGAGCCATGGCTCTATCGCCCATGGAAATATTCTAATTCGACCCCTCGTCAACGGGTTTATGCGGCATTAGTCATCGTCATTGTTGCGCGAAGAAGAAGTGTTATTCTTCGCCACATCCCCCGACATCGGCAACACTCGATCCGTTCCCACAGATCGGATGCGGCTTAATGCAAGAGCAAACAAATCCCTCGGATAACGTCCGGGATTACTCATTGCTCTAAGTGCGGAGCACTGTCGATAATATGTCGGCACATGTGTTTCGCACTCTTTTGCGGAGCCGACCTCTGCGCACACTCTCATCCAATATAAATTTAGAAAAACAATAAAAGAGATTCGATTAGAAATGTATTTGAATAGAATGCATTGTACATTGTGTCTGCAATGATGTAAATGATAAGAAATATCAAATTGAATATGTTTGTATTCAACATGGCGTTTCCATTGTTCAATTTAAATCTGGATGAAGTATTGAATGGTTCGTGGGAGGGCCGGAACATTACGCATTTCAATTATACGGAATGATTTGAATAAAAAAAAAATGCTGAATAAACTAATGCAAAATGACGTTTTTGTGCATTTACCCATATGGCACAATGAGCATATTGTTTCTGCAATGACGACCGTGTTAAAGTCCTTTATTTCATTTTATTGTATTTTATTACTTAGCATTGTGTCGGTTTGCAGGATTTCTTTGTCGCATATAATAATATGCCCATAACTATTGAGATTTTAATATATGTACGATTTCATGCAGGTAATAAAGTTTTGTGAAAAAAATACGAGCTCAATGGCTAAAAATATTATTATTAAAATAAAATTTATGTTTAAAAATACGTCCAATACTTTTTTGCACGGGAAATACGTTCTAATGTATACGGTTTTAATAATTTTGATTAATTATTAAGCTACCCTTCTATTGCAGATCTTTTTTTGTTTAATTATGTACATTCAAATATGGTTCTGAAATAACACGGTCCAAAAAAATAAATCTATGGTTTTACACGAATTATTTATATGTCATTATTTGTCAGTCACCATCTTGCAAAGAAAAAATAAAAATAATTTGATGCGCGGGTAGATTTTTTTCTTATTAAATTTGCCTTGTATTTATCACGCGTGAACGCGTGCACGGACTGAACCCCGGAGTTTGCTAGCCCGCGAAAACGCGTGCACGGACTGTAATGTGTTAACACGATTTCCAGAATCAAAATATTTTGACATTACAAGGATATAATTTTGTGTCACAATACCTAATGAAAAAAATGGCGAAATTTATTATTACCTGCTTTAATTCATGAGGGTTTACAATTTGCTAAGAGTATGGAACACCATTTTCTCACTTACGATCCCAACCTAAAATGAACTTTAAATTTCGATCGGGACCTGCAGATTTGTATGGCTAGATATCAAGAGATGTATAATAAAACCAAAGTAGTCAATAATATATTTACTAATTATTAGAAATTCATATTAATAAACCAAAAGCTTCAGTAGATTCTAAAACATTGGACGTGTCGTTAGTTATTTTGATAATATATTAAATGGGTTTTTATTATTAGCTTTTTGTACACAATTTTCACTACCAAAATGTCGTTATTTTTTAAAAAACACGATTTTTAAATTTGGTGAACCAATCTTCAAATTTTATATGAATTCTATCACCCTTTTAAACGGTTTTTATATATACGAATTTTGGTGGAACGTATCTACCGTATAAAAAAGAGTCGAGAGTATTTTTATCCTTATTGTTTTATTTTTAAATCGCATTAAAACAAAACTATCGGCGTAAAAAATAAGGCATTTTTTTGTAACAGACATAATAAATGAATTATTTCATTAATATAAATAATAATTATTAAAGATATTATAATTAAGACTAGAAATATGTACTTTATTTTAATAATATAACTTATATAAACGGATCAAATTCGTATATTCACAGATGAAGAGTACAGGATCCTTTTGTATATTTATTTATAATTAAAAAATATGAAAGTTACCCCTAATATATTTTCAATTAAACTATTTCTATTATATCGTGAATAAGTTTAAACAAGAAAAAATCCCTTTCAGCACTAACTTGTGTAGCTGGAGCTCATAAAACCACCATTGAAATGTAGTATAAATGAGGATGTGCATTTTTATTTTCTTCCCAAAGTTAAAAAATATGTTTTTTGTCTAATCTTCGTATATCTGTCGAAATAGGGAACCTTTGTGTTTTTAATGCTAATTCCCTGATTTAAAAAAAATCCTCTACGTTGTCTATCTTTTCCTCAGACGTATCATCGGTAGATTGCAAATATTCATTTGTGATTAAAGATGACTTTCCTAAAAATTGGAATTTATTCCAAATATTTTGAATAGTTTGGGATGATACGTGTCTCTATTTTGGGTGTCTCGAGTACCGTTTTTTTCCAAAAATTGTTTGCATCCATTTTTTATACCGATATAATCGATTACAGTTTTCGTACCGACCAAAATAATGGTTTTATCCGGTTTTCGGTTCAGTTCCGGTTCGTAGCCTTGGAAGAGCATCTCAATCGATAGTTATATTATAAATTTAAATATACTGTTAGTCTTTTACTTTAAATAATTTGTCAATTACCATAATGATAATATAAATTCATTGATTTATTTTATTATATAAGAATATTAAGTTGTTAGATTTTTGCTACTATTAATATATATATATATATATAACGATTCCCTTCGATAGGATTTTTAATAAATTAATATTCCGTTCACGGTATATAACGTCTTTGCGACAATGCCATTTTAAAATTAATGCCAAAACGAGATCCTGAGTCATCAATCATATTTCGGCATGTAATATTTGGTATATATCCGCTCTGAATATAATTTCCTGGTTTAAAACATACGGCGAATTTTTTTTATACATTTTCCGCAAGAAAATTGAATATGGAAATTATGCGCGATCACGTTCATTGACCCATTTGCGCAATGATGTTTGCACAGGCGTTATGTTTAATATACTAATTAACATTAATTAGAAATATGCATACGAATAAATTTAGAGCATATTGATAAGATGAAATTAATTCTAAGTATTGTACGGGGTCATGTGCGATAGTGATAGACATTTATATTCATTAGCGTCATTTTCAATTATTTATATATGAAATAATGAACGTCGAATATTTTTTTCGCGGAAAAGCGAATATAAAACGAGGGAGAACATGTGGCGTGAGCAGATCCTGGGGAGGATGAGAGTAGTTGGTGGAGAGGATATAACACATTAAAATGCTTTCATAAGGAAAATAGAAAAAAATGTTAGGGAGCATAATGCCGAGGGCGTTTAATGATACATTGTGGCCTGAATGAAATGATGTGTCGTAATGTGACTCGCGAAAGAGATTGGAGAACATCAGGTATGACATTTTTGCAAAAAATGCGGTGGTAAAAAAATCTTTTCACAGACTTGATACATGAATTTTACACGAATTTGATACCGCTTTATATACATATAATATAATTATTGTTTTTAAATTGATTATATAAAAAAAACATGGTGTTGACAGTATCGTGTCGGGTCGAATGCCACGCGATTGTTTATTAAAAAATAATTATAGATATTTATTGTTTTATATTAATATTTTGTCGATAGCTTATTTTGACCCTAATATATGTGCGTCATAAATTATATATGAAACATGATATCGATATGGATCTAGGCTGCTGCGACAATAAAGAATGGATCCATTCAAAATTATTAATCGCCACACGGGGACAGAAGATTGTTTCGGTGTAAAATAAGAAATAAATAAAAATATTTAAACAGGATTTAGCTAGTATTTGGTTAAGGAATTGGAATATTTCAGAGAAAAGTGCAAAAATAAACAATGTTTCATTAAATCCTCGCAATTGTGAATCGCGATAATATTTATTTTTGCGGAAGAATGGAAATTGTTGGGATTTTTTCGACGATTTTTTTCAATATGTCCAATGCAAACGTATCTTCGATTTTAATATCGATGGGTAAATATAGAAACCGTGTTGACAGTCTATGACAGAAATGTCTCTTGAAGTTATAGATATTTCTTATTGTCAATATTTGCCAGCCCTGTCCGAGGGTACACACCACCTTGCCATGTGGCAGACAGCTCCACATCCATGTCCATACATGGCATGTACTTATGGTACATCGAAAAAATACGGGGCCGAACATGGGATCTTTTAAATTTATAATTATTATTAAAAAAAAAAATATGACGTTATAGCATTGATTTACTCAAATTTCCAGCAAGATTTATCTAAAATCTAATCGAGATTTTCGTATTTTCAAAACAAAAATGTCTAAATCTTAACTATATATGGTCTCAAATATTAATTTTGTTAATTAATTTTGCTACCTTAAAATAATTATAAATTAATATGATTCACTCTGAGAATCCATGGGTCAGTTCAAACTTCAAACTATGGCTAAAAATTAATATTTTCAATAATAAATTAATGGCAATGGTGGAAAGATATATATTTAATTTTGTAACATTCAAATCAAGCAGTAAAATCCGCGTTAAACGAGGTGATGCCATTACTCATTAACCGCGCTTTTACGGAAGCTCGTAAAGTTTTATTAAGATTTTGGGGTAGTCTTATGATATTTGATAAAAATTAACACGACATTATGAATAAATCCGGTAATAAATTTCAGCCATTGTCTGAAATATTAAACATTTAATTTATTATGTAAAAAACATGCATTAAAACTCGCAATAAACAATACATTTCTATGTTTAGGAATCGATCCGAAGAGACACCGAAAAATACAATTTTCTTCCAAGAAGTATCGACCTAATAATTATTCTTCAGACTCCTAATTAATCATTGCTATAAACAGGGCATTCATTTATCCTTTGCGCATAGAAATTAATGCCTCCATCTTCATCAACCTTCATCAAAATATCTTCTAACGTACGTTTAAAGTAATATCCTTTGACGGTTGAGATCCTCAATCTAATGGTTAGATTTTCTAAGTAGTATTTGGTGGTATAAATACACCATTAACTTGTGGATGACCAGGTGAATTATCCAATTTTTTTTTTAATCATGTATCTTTCTGTTTCTGAGATATATTGTGTACCCCAAGTTTTTGATTTTTCTCGAATAACTGTTTTAATATAAATATTACATGTCTCATTTTTTTTGTATTTGTCTAAAATAGTCTAAAGTATAAATAGTATAAATAACCAATGTCCTTTATTGGCTGCAATTGCGAAAAAAAATAAAAACAACAATATTCGCTGCCTGTTGCCATGTTTTTTCTCGCTCGCATCCGGTACGATGTGCCGAGTGCGAATGAAATGTACGAGTCATACAATAGACATCGCCGAGAGCGTTGTCATTTACGCGTCATATTGATTAGTTAAAAAATCCAAAATATCTTTAAAATTATAAATAACTATTATTCTTAGAATAATCCAGGGGTGAGCAACCTTTTTTTACAGGCCGCATGTAAGAAACTTATTATAATACAAACCCTGAGTGATGATCACAAATTATCTCTTTATTAACAAAAAAATCATAGTATAAAAATATACCGAAAACATTCATTAATATGTGGATAAAGATTATCTAACCGATCCGTCACGGCGGCACGAAACCAAACTCGTCGCTCGAAGGGGGTCTATTTTCCATTATAAATTATAAAATGCATCAACTATTATAAACATACAACAATATATAAAAAATATTAAAATATAATATATAGGAGGATTTCCTATATATTAAAATATTAGCTGAGATTTTTTCAATAGCATCTTGAATTCTATGCAATACTTCGTGCAAAAGATCTGTTATTTGTACAATGAGAACACGCTATCGATAAATCGACCTCAAAATTTTCATGGCACGTGGCGCTAGTATACGTTTCACTCGCATTTGGAACATCGTTACGGATGCGAGCGAGAAAAATCATCGCGCCCGTGGCTACAGAAACGAGTATTGTTGTTTTTATTTTTTTCGCAATTGCGGACAATAAAGTCAATGATTATTTATAATATTTAAGTCCCAAATAGACCCCATCGGCACGGCTAGGCAAATGACAAATTTGGCATTGCTTCGTTTCCATTAATTGGTATATATTTGCAGATATAGACGACACGCTTTCTGTCAAATTGGAAAATGTTTAAAGGGCCGCACGAGAAAGTTGCTTTCCCTGGAATAATCATTTAAAATCAATATCTTGACTTGAAAGTCTTGGGGTATCTGAGATACCCCCTTCGGATGATGCGACTGTTTTCGAGCTGCCGTCTTTCGAGAAGACTTTTTGTTAGCCTTCCAATAAACAGGACTATATGCCAATTTTATAACCTTCAGTGATCTGGGCTCAGTAGGTCAGCGAGAGTTTCATAATTCGATCACAGGATTCATTATTGCATAATAATATCGGCCGATCCTTTGCTACCCTTGTACAAAGTCACTTGTAGTTTTTTCACATATGGATAAGTGTCCTGTTAGACATTTTTTTCCAGTATTACGGTTTCATAGGCATTATATACCTGATGATTAGTTAGAAAGCTTCTTTAAGGAAAGCTCTATTGTTGAATAATAATTAATATTATCTACATACAAGATAAATTTGTATAATTTTTTTATTAATATTTTTAAATTATGTATTTTCATGTACCCAGAAAAACTTTCTAATGCCCAAAACTTTTGCTTGATTATATTACTTTCACTCGCCTTTATTTAATAAGAGAACATTTTTTAATACATAATTCATACGTCTCTGTGTATTCCAGGGGATACAGTTACTATGTGTTTTATAATATTTTTTTCGAGTCCCCCGACCGTTCTGTGAGTTTTGTGTCCTTTGTGGGGCGTGTTCTGCCACAAGAAGTGGCGACAAAAAAATGTAATGTTGTGGCAGCGCTTATGAAATTATGAAAAGGAATGGGAGTGGCACCACATCACCACCGCACTCCACATACTGGTTTACACACACGCCAGTCGTCGCCAACATTGGGCCAAACACAAAAGTGTTATCGTGTGCATTGCAGCAGTGTATCGACCTGAAGGAAAACGAATGATGTATGGGCGTTGCAGTCGGGCCGATGCGCACTGGTGCATTGGCCCGTCCGTTGCAACGCTTAAATAGACATTTTCACCGATTTAGAACAACTGACACTCCATGAATGAAATGTCAAACAAACCAGCATGACATCTCCGGAAACGGTCCTAGACATCTCACAGTGACATAGGTGAGCACAAAAAAAGATCATCTTAAACATTTTGACACGTACAATTCGCAGGTATATTGTTAAGAATTTTATGGAAAAAAAATACGAATATATCAATATGATCTAAAGCGTGTTTCATCCGACAAAGCTCGATCAAACAATTTTTTTTTCAATTAATTCGCACGAATTTTAAAGCGTTATCCTTTTGTAAAACGAAATTAGTCGAACTGAAGCGTTTCTTTCATCTTTTTTTTCGGAATTTAATCGCGAAAAAGATTAATTTTTAATTACGCAATGTTCGAATGATCGAATTTAATCATCCGAGTGTTGTAACCTAGATTTCGAAGCTCGCAAATCATATTAGCATAACTTGCGTTCCCCGTCCTCCATTGATCACGACCCTCCCCTTCCGAGAGAGTATTTCCTGAAGGCTTTTGAATAAAACGGTGGAAATATTTCATAGCCTGAAAACATTCATAACATTCTCCGGGTAAGAAATGGAGAAAGATGAGTTAGGATTTTGTTGGGTCCCTCTCGCTCTCTCCCGACAGTAATTTATGTGAAATGAGCGACACCTGTGACTTCTCACACCGATTGCTATTTTAAAACAGCATCCTTTGTTTCCGCGGGGGTGTCGAACCAGTGAAAGATGGCCGGATATAATTCTTCGCTGATTTATGTATGAAATTAGTTAGTAAATATTGGCGTAATTGATTATCGCCGATATGGTTTCTCCGAATCAATTATTCTCGGCACGGATTCATCACTCTTAGTTACACAAATCATGACACGTCATTCAAATTATCATATTGTGTTTAAAGGAGACCATTTTTTCTTCGACTCGACACCATCGAGGGTCCGTCAAGCGTGGCCATCGCGGAGTCGCACACGGAATTCGTAATATGGCATTTCTCAATATGGAACAAAGCGTATGTAACTACAGATTTACAGGTAAACTTGTTAAAGAGTCAGGTATGACATCCATTATGCTATGCTGGTCAATGCACAATATGCCAAAGATAATAATGCATTGGTGATGAGAACCAAAATATTGAATATCTCAAATTCCGAGAATAGTATGCTAGGAATTTATGCGAGTTTTATTGATCTTTCAATATAAACTAAATCAGTGCGTATATGTGAGCATTAAAATTTGGTTTATGTGTTTTTTTTACTGACCATAAATCCAAATATATAAATCAAAATTAAATAGAAAATCGTTAGTGATGTCATATATGCGAGAGGAAAGTCCTCTGTAAAAATCTTAAACGTAATAAGATTATTTGCAGAGACAAAATGAATTGCGAACGAAACAGGTTTTAGGTTCGGCAGATTTCAAGGTTCAGCGAAGTACATATATGATACTGATTCATGAATGCAGCCAAAAACGGATGGCTGAATTGCTCCCTAAATGCTGTAGAAGGATGAGTGAAGAAAAAGAATAGGAAAAGAGTCTCATGAATAACTGGTCCAAGATGGCACGAGTCAAATATAGTCGACGAAGACAGAATGAGTTAGAGGAAATTTGTAGTGATACTTAAATCCCATTTTAAGATTATCTAGCTAAGACTGGAGCGTACCAGAATAAGATTCTGAATATTTTTGGATCGATTGCCTCAACGAATATAAAATGACTAATTAATTCTTTAGCTCTGTAAACACATGATTACCGATATATTCTAATAAATCAATCAACAGATGGATCAGTAATTTGATCAAGATGGAAGAAGATCTGTTGATATATATAGGTTATTTTACGTTTTTTAATAAAACCGTTTAGATGCTTTCTTATCTCTTCATTATTAAATACTATGAGCTATGAACCACAAATCCACAACTTAATTACATTTTCGTCAGCGATAGATCTTTGTTTTCGTAGTGCTGCTTTAACACCTCAAGACAGAATTTTTGAACGTTGAGAGTGAAGAAAGAGGATCTAAATGTGCATGAGACGATGTCACTTGGGTAAAAAAGCAATCACAGTTAATTCTTCCTGAAAATTAATTCAATGTTTCTGTGAGCCATGAATAAATGACCATATTTAGTACTGAATCAGAAGTGAATCTTCCTCCTATAATTACAGTTTTCTTGGCACTAAAATGATTATGGACTTAAAAGGACGAGCTACGGGCTATATAATTACTTATATTGTTATACATTATTTAATTTCTATTTTAAGAAATGTTATTCAAATTAATAAATCATATAGTTTGTGTGCGCCGCACAATCTGGCCATATGAACGGCCCTCCCCTGTACCTTCGATATGTTTCCTTAAACTTGCATTACTGCAATCCTATTATGTCAGAAAAAAGGATCACTAATAAGATTTCCTGTAACAATAAAGGTGAGATAAGAAAGATAATCCGCCAGCCTTTTAAGATTTAAAAATAGATTCCATTACTTAATATCGCTTCGAGATTTCTTAAAATAATATGCCACAATTAATAGAAGTATGTACTATATATAGTTTTAGATTAAAATAATATTAAATCATATTTATTAGGTGAGACTGTCTAAATATATCTCTTTCATAACCCAGTTCACCAAAAAATCCCGCGTGCGTCACACAATTTGGCCATATGGACGTAGTGCCCCTGGTTTGATGGAACGAGATTCGGGCTTTAAACGTGATTGGTGGTTGAAGAACATTTCCTATAATTTCGATGCTGCTCTCAATCAGACTACTCTAACCAATTTAATTACTTAAAAGTGATATTAACCGATCCGTCACGGCTGCTCGAAAGCAACGGCTCTGGCCGATGGGGTATATTTTGTATAAAATATATTTTATATGCGCGGAGTCGACGATGTTCAGCCGCGACTGTTTTTTTAAATCAGTTCTTCAATGATTCTAGATTAGTGGTTCTTAACCTTGTTGGAGGTACTGAACCCCACCAGTTTCATAGCGCGTTCACCGAGCCCTTATATCATACGTCGTATCATTTTTCATAATATCGTACAATAAGTCGGGTGTGTGTTTTAACCTCCGCCGAACCCGGGACACTGACTCACCGAACCTCTGGGGTTCGATCGAAAACAGGTTAAGAACCACTGTTCTAGATGATGCCCTTTCGCTGCAGCTGAATATTAATTCTTTGCATATTCTACTAATCGACTTCCGCTTAGTGTCAGAAAATGTCAGGAAATGACTTTTTCGAGATCTACAGAATTTCTAACCTTTGATTACATGCTTGGGAACGTAACTCTTCCCAGACAGTCATCAATCAAAGACCTTGGAATTCTGTTCGATTCTAAATTTAGATTCAATTCACATGTATACGAGGTATGTAATAGAGCTTCGAGAATGTAGGGCTTTGTCTTGAGAAGTTCTCACTACATACACAGCACCTTAGTAATAAGGTCGCTAAACGATACATTGGTTCGGAGCTTGATTGAATAAGGATCTATCGTCTGGGGGCCATATGACGCTTCGAATATCAACAGGCTAGAGAAAATCCAGAAAATATCTTTATATTAGGAATTTGGTTTTTACCCGAGCTTATACCCCAGTGCATGGATTCAGGGCTGCCTGGGGTATGTAACCCTCGAGAAAAGAAGGTCGTTTTACTTGGCAAAGCACTTCTTCAAGCTGTTGGTTGGCTCAGTACATAACGCCTTTGTACTGTGCGAGTTGCCCTTATGGGCGCCACCTCACTACCATCGAGCTCGTTCGCGTGTGCTTTTTCTTCCGCCAAATGCAAGGACAGGTGCTCTCAGAAACTCTCCGGTAACCAGAGCTATTCCTCTGCTCAACCACTTGGCCGAATATGTAGAATATATTCGATGTCAAATATAGCCGTTTTGTAGATATTTTATAATTCTTTTCTTTATTGTTATATATGTATTTTTTTTATCATGTTATTATTATGTTTTTATACGTGATTGGCGACCTGGGTTATTCTATAATGCCAATCACGCTTTGTTTTTATAAAAAAAAAATGGTAAAAGAGTTATTCGAGAAAAATCTTCCCAAAAGGAGTCCCAAATAGGCATGATACCTCAAAAAATATTTTTTATTGAACGAATGCGTATATGGACAAAATATGTTGAAAATGATGTTTCTCCATTGTATTATTTTCGCGTATTTGATCACATTTTCTGCAGAATGCTAAACCCAGTGCATAATCGCGCTGTCATTATAATAATCACCGCCTGGAGCATGTTGAGAAGTGCTGGTGCATAATGCAGAATTTTGACACATTTTATGACGGCGTACGGTCGCATGCGGACAGGCCGGTGGGTGGGCTCCGTCCACCATCTGACGGATGTTGAATCAGCACCTGACGAGGACTCAGACTCCTGTCAGTCTGCTGCTAAAAAAGCTCGCGCGCATTTTTGTGCCAAATGGAATTAGACGCAGGGCCATGGACGGGAGATGCGCACGCGCATACGTCCGGAGTTATTTCTAGAAGTTTTATCGCTCCATGGTTAAGTCTGTCAGTGTGCTGTTTACTAATCCCCATTGCTGCGTCAGCCGTCAAAAACCTTTCCGGGACAACATCGGATAATGAGTAGACGACAATAATGCCACATTGTCTTTTACGCAGTCATGGATCATGGACAATAGATTAATCATTTCTAACGGTGGCGGAGTGACGTTAATGCGCGTTTGCATTCAAATTTAAATCATTTCCAATTGTGCGCCAGAGGTATTGGAATTTATGTCGCAAAATATAATTAAATTAGTAACGCATCGTCGAATATTTGAAGAATTTTCCAGATTGTCAATTATATGGGATAGCGAGGTGGATGTCGCGTTCTTCGAGCCAGGCTGCAGGACATAAAACTGCCGAAGAGTTAACGCCGTGGCTGTTGGCCTGTGAAAAGAATGTGGGGGTAACGCAAACTGTTTTACTCGGCTAACCGAGAGTTTTTATTTCCGACGCCGTAAAGCCGAGTTTTACTGTCGATTTGTGTGGATTTACCGACATTAAAAACTTTATTAAAAACACTAGTCCGCGACTTGCCAATAGTAGAGATTTCCTGGAAACTCGGTCATTATAAAGCCGTTAACGAGACTAAATCCGACAGGAAATGGGCTATATGCGTTTCGGCTCCCGCTCACTGTAACAATAAGGAGAAGCGAATATATTGCCAAAAATTTATTTATTATATTTATGCAGCGCTCGTTAAACTTTACGATCGCACATATATGTTTGAATAATGATTGTACGTTTAGCGAAATACGTGTCTATTAAAAGTAGCGCCATTAAAATCGAACGAGTGCTTTTTATGGCGATGAGACAATGTCTAGATAATAAATTTAGCAGAATAAATAATTCATCAACCAACACCTATATTTAATCAACTAATTGTCACTTTAAAATTATTTTAAACCTTTATTTTGAACCTTTTTACGCGGTAGATAGGTTACAGAAAAATCTCGAGCTTTCCATGTTACTAAATTATTTGTGATTTTTTTTAAAAAAAATAGCAAATGCCGGAAAAATTCGCGTAAGAAGGATTCAGCATTTTGTGCACAATCCAATACAGTCAACCCTCCTATAACGTTTCCTCTCAATCACTATTATCTACAAAATGCCTAGTCAACCAACGATCATTGACCCTTATTTTGCTGGGAAATGTATTATATCTTTAAGAAATTTGACCTCGAAAATATTAGCATTCTGTAGAAAGAAGCAATTCAGAGGTTGGTCAACCCTCCTATAATGTTTCCTGTAAATCGCTATTTTCTACAAAATTCTAATATTTTTAAGATCAATTTAGATATTTCGTAAATCTATAATACATTGCCGAACAAAACAAAGGTCAATACTCCTTGGTTGACAAGGAATTTTGTAAAAAGCAGCGATTTAGAGGAAAAGCTATAGAAGGGCTGACTGTGTTATAGTTATAAATACACTCATACAATGAATAAATCGGGACCACGTTATTGTAGCCCGCGTTATAGAAACCGTGTCACCCATACAAAATTTTGGGAAAGGGCTTTTTAATTTGATTTTGTAAATTAAACGAAATTAGTACATCGATCACCTTGAAAACTTACGTTCTAGATGGAAGCGCTATAGGAGGGACTGTCGAACTCCTTATAGCAGGAGCGTGATAGGAGAGTTTACTGTATAAGATTTTAATATATATGTTAAAACGGTTAAAAAACATTAATAATAAACACCTAGAAAGATTTTTGATAAGTTAATTGAAAACGATATTTTTTAGAACAAATTTACACCAAAATTAGATTAATTAGTGATAAGTACATTTACTTGAGGTATTTAACGTATAAAATAAGAATTTAATATAATTTAATTATAAGGAGTTAACCCATCCGTCACGTCGAAAACAACCACGTCATCCGAAGGGGGTCTCTCAGGGACCCCAAGTATTTCAAGTCAAGATATTGATAAATTCTACATCAATATCTTGACATTTATTTTTAAAAATGAATTATTCTACGAATAAAAATAGTTATTCATGATATGCTTCATAATTTAGTCTATATTATGGATTATTAAACTAATCAATATGACGCGTAAATGACAAGCTCACTCGACGATGTCCTGCCGCCAACTGAGCTCTCGCCGCACGTGTCAATCGCGCGGTTTCACTCGCACTCGGCATATCGGCAGACAATAAAGGTCAATGATTATTTTTAAAATTTATTCTTTAGAATTTTTTAGACAGATATAAGAATTTTTTGAGAAAAATAAAAAAATACTTGGGGTACCCAATATTATCTTATTTTGCATATCATTAAAGAATTTAAAGATTATTTTATACGTTTGTTCAAAGAGAATGCAAGAAATAGAATGAAGTTGAAGGATGAAAGAGAAATATTTGTGATAAATGCAATTGTGCATGTATTGTTGCATTTACGACGATGCCGCGTTAAATTGAATCCGTGTTATTCGAGTAGTGCGTTACACGCCCATTTAATATAAAACCAGTCATTTTATTGAGCTATAAAAAGGGCGTTGAGGTATTAATTCGTACACAGATTTGATTGTGGCTCGTTTTTATTTTTTTTTAGGGTCAGGAGCGTTTGTGTGTGTGTGCATGCATCGGTGGATAGGATCTGGAACAGATGAGGGGGACCATCAAGGCCCAAGGAAATGGGGATATAATTGAGTCAACACTTCATACATCGACTGTCAACTCGCCCCCTGGTCGACCCCCTCGCTTTATTACTTCGCAATAAGGGCTTTTAATTTGCACTTCAGTATTTTTCGAGTCGTCACTAAAGCAAATAGTGAGCGCGACACTAAAACCGGGGCTTAGCCCCAACGGTGGCAGGGGGATCGCTCCCTAGCCATCATGTCCTGTCACAATTGGCGAAATATATTTTTCGCACGACAGTGTTGCAGTGATGCGATTAAAAAAATGGTGGGAGACGACGGCGCCGCAGATTCAGCGGCGCCGTCTTGTCGTGATAAGTTCTAATATAACGTCCATTAACAATTACATTGTTAATACTACGCAAGATTTATTCTAATTGGACCACGACAGAAAGTATTATATTAGGTTGATAAGAAAATAATTGCGTGTATTTTCAGCCAGGACTGTATTTATTGGCATAAGCCTAGAGTTTATATCCGCGGTATATGAGTCCTGGAGTAGATAAAATCGAGAAATACATATATTTAAGAAATTGTCATAATAGTGGTTAATTAGTGGAGGCTTCGTGCGACAAATAAATGTTAAGAACCGTTTTATTATTGTCCTTAATTATGAAGAGGTACAATCTCAAACTCAATCGTCAGGAAAAAATATTCCGAATTATAAAATGATTATTTTATAAAGATATTCGACTGTGATAAATATGTTAATCGAATTTATCGTCGATAATTCATCGCCAATTCCAGTTCAAAGGAAGATCAAATCGCATAGACGTGGAAATGGTCCTGAATCGATTCGGCGTCCAAATAAATGGCGGCGGGAGACGCATTAAAAGAAAATAAAACGTAGTCAGGACGCGAGGAGCCGGCTGGAGACTCGATTAACTTCCAATCAGGATTTCATCAGCATTTTGATTCGGTTTCCTTTGAGTAGATGGTACAAGAGACCTAACGAATGTCGCCCCAGATGTGTGCGATGCATACCAAGCGACGAGGACGATAACGGCCTTTGAGAGCCGATGGACTGCCCGATCAAAGGAAGAAAATTCGACGGAAAGAAAATAAGGGAGGATAGTGTTTCCCAGGAAAACTCGACAGTTTGGTACCAATCGGGTCGCAAGTGGAGGAAATTATCCAAAAGATATGGCCAACTCTCAGACGTTCGATAAATTTTGTTGCTTTTCGTTTTTTTCTCCATTTCGAAACTTGTCCGTTGGAATTTGACAAGTTGTCCCGGAGCTCAGTGTAGTTTGGAACACTTGACAGCCGGGGACTGGGAGAGTTATCCGTGTGCAATGCGAAAGGTTTCCACAACACATGGCAATATGCAAATTGTCGGGAGTCGTGTCAGGGGGGGAGACTGAGGACCAGCACCTGGTACCCACACTCTTTCATATACCAATCTGTTATCAAAACATGTACAGGATGTCCCCTCTCAAATACATCAGCGGCATTATCGAAGAGCTGACGGTTAAATTTAAAAAAAATGTAAAACTTAACACCGACACCAATTATTCGGATCGATTTGCGGATGAATTTTTCATTTTTTAACTTTTAAAATTCCTATAGTATCCCGCAGCTTCATTGTACCATATGCGTAATCATATACTTTCGTCGTTTTTTTAATAGTAATTATATTAACCCTTTGCACTCCAAAGGTTTTTTCAAAAAGTTTGTACCAGCTCCAACAATTTTTAGAGAATTTTCTCAAATAAAAGATAATTTTGTAAAAAGTGGGTAAAACAGGTTTTTGTTTCAAAAAAAGTACCCCATTTTATTGTTAAGATGTTTATTTATTTAATCAAATTAAAAAAAAAATGTAGTGTGATATATTTTAAAACGCACGTATCGCAAAAAAAATGTTGTTCTTCGTCTTTTTCCAGGTGTATTGCGATCAGAACATACCAAACAGTCTTTGGCATCATATATGAACGGGGAGCACCTCATCTAATCTCTGTCTTGATCACTTGCTGATACCCGCCGGTTTGGATTTCTCGGCACGAAAATTTCCAAATAACTCCATCAACAATCTCTGTCGAAATTTCTTATGGCTTAGGGGTTTTCTACCTTCTTTTTTCTCGCAAATTTACAATGGATGTTTCCATCCCCCAAAAAAATAATTTCCTCCACCATTTCAGAGTTTTTCTCATAAAACAATACGACATCGCATATTGGTCAGCCGTGTCTACCCTACCCATATTTTTTTATGTAATTATTAATTACACAGGGCTTCTAATAAGTTCAGGTGTTGGGTAGTAGGTTAAGATCTTCCTTGACTCCTCCTTCTCACTGATTGGGATGATGATGTATAATTTCGTAATTTCTATTGTTACAATACGTTTATCTCTCCAAGCTAATACCAACGTATCTTTTTTTCAAAATGAAATTTTTCTCCCTACTGCTAATTTCGGTTTTTTTTTATTTTGGAATCTGACCCAATGAAATGTTTTTCTTCAGATAACTCCAGTCTTCACCCAATGAAAATTTTTCCAGTTGTTGACCTTCCGAGACGGAATCCCCACTAATATTCTCCTATTTCTAATGAACGTTTCGTTACGAACATTTCAAAAATGAGGAGGCTTGACTGATGGACTGGATGGATTTGATGAAAAGCAGAGGGATTATGACCCTCGCACTAAACTCGCTCGGATATAGTAATAGATTATGTCTTTAGAGCAACATAAGAGATGACCACCCTCTATTAATTAAACCAAAGATTTGTTCCCGAACAAATCTCACACGGGCAGCGATGCAGAAAATCGCATTAGTCTACACCCGTCTATACGCCGCAATGGAACAATCCGCTAATACCGCGCGGTATTCGCCTCGCTTTGCTGAGGTCTTCAGAATGCAGATTCAACATCCCGATTCAGCGCAAACCAAACAGCGGACGAATCAAACAATATCGACAATGCAGCCATAAAATGATCACGTGATCACGCGGCGGGCATAAATTAGGAGACAGAATGGTGTTAATCCCCGCTATCGATTTGCTCCCTGCTAGGGGGCCAGGTCGCGTGCACGACCCCCGAACGCAATCGCACACCATCGCCGTTTTATGGCGCAATAAAAATCAAAATTATTGCTTAATAATTGCGCATTACACGGGCGTAATTTAACATCAATAAAACTATTAGAGATGTGTGATTTATTTGCTTGGTCAAGTCCGAGGACGGCGGCAGGGGTGCGTTCAGAGCGGGGTTGTCCCGTCACCCCTGTGTCTGAACTAGGAGAGAGGGGGGTGGGTCGCGGCTGCAAGTTTGCTCGATACCGCGAAAGCTGTCCGTGCCATCTATTCGCCATGGCGGTTATTGCCCATCGGCGATTCGACAATTAATTGTGTGCTTTGGATGCATTGTTCGATATTGCTGAATGTCGAAATTATTGGTATGCGGAATCGGTTGCAATAAAAGGACGGTTATTAGAATTCGCGCTCGATCGCGCCATGTAATTGTGATTTATAAGCACGCCAGAATTTATCGGCAAAGCAGCCATCGTGCTAGGATTCCTAATAGTTTCGTTGTTAATAATAAATTAAAAATGTAGAGGGTACGCCAATATAATACCTATAAGTAATGTCGTTTTTTTTTAATGAAATTCAAAACAATTTTTCTTATACTTTATTAACTTTTCTTATACAAAATAATTCCCCATATTATCTATAACTTTCTGCCACCTTTCTTTCAAATCATCCATGCCCTTCTTGTAAAACTCTGCGGGTTTGATGTCTTAGAAAATGTTCCATAGAACGAAATAGGTAAAAATCAGATGGTGCGAGATCTGGCGAGTATGAAGGATGCAATAAGGTGACCCATCCAAGATCCTGAATTTTTTCACACATCAATTTCGCAACATGAGGTCGCGCGTGAATGCGTGTGGGACCCAAACACCTTTTTTTTTAATCTTTCCCAACTTCTTTAGGATCCTCTGAGTACTGGACCAGGATGTACCGACCTTTTCCGATAATTTTTCAAAGGTCAGCATCGGGTCGTCTTCGATTGCAGAATTCACGGCTGCTTCATCCGCCTGGACGGATCGTCCACTTCGAGGCTCGTTTTCCAAACACAAATCACCAGATTTAAATTTGTTGAACCATCGTTGGCATTTCATGACATCCAATATGTCACCGTAAATCTCGCAAATATCCTTCGTAGCCTCTGTCGCTTTCTTTTTCAAATGATATTAAAAAAGTATACAGCTCCACAGATGTTGTTCCGACGGACACGTCTCTCCCCAGTGTCTTCGGAGGAATAAAGAAACCGTTTATTTGTCTAAAGGCCACGAGCAGGTAGCCGCTACCCAAGAGTTACTTAAAACACGTCCTTACTGCCTAAACAGACTGAAGGAGACTATTTTAAAGATGGCGCATCGAAAAAACGACATTACTTAATAATTGGCGCAAATTTAAACAGGAAAATACATTATTTTCTTGACCCATGTTTTGTTTCTATGACTTAAAACAGATTATACGATTATGTGTGTCCTGGGGAATGGGGAAGGACGATGATAGTCTGCCTCAGAGATGATCGACAACTACAACGTAGGAAAACTTGAATAATAATGAAGAATAAACAAGTTGTGTTTGGTTGCGTGTCGGAATCGGATGTGACTGAGATCGGGGTTTGGTTTAATATTCTTCTAGACATTTAAACCAAATGTACCCTAACGATGACGCAACAACTCAACTCTGGGATTGTGGCTGGCGTCCTGACCCGTATTAAAAAAGCCTAGAAAACCGGAAGGATAACCATCCGAACAACATGGTTAAGTCGGACGCGTCTCTGCTGGAGCTTGCGAGGTGGATGAGGTAAGCTCAAGCCCGAGGGAGATGGTGTAGTTCTCTCCAGGTCCCAAAGGCCCTAACGGGTTAGAAGCGATTTGACTGTAAGTTAAGTAGAGTTGAGTGTTGTCGCGTATCGTTTTCGGACGTGGTAGCGATCGCGGTTGGGTACCATCTTTTATTTATTTATTCAAGTGGCTTATTAACCCTGAGGCGGGTCTTTGCCATCCGGAAGACACCTCCGTCTCAACCATGATGTCATGGCTGTGACGGATGTTCTCCAGGTTATCTTGGCTCTTCGAATACGGGTCAGGTCGCCGCCATAAGCCCAAGAGCCAAGCTGTCACGCGTGGAATTGTAACAATAATAATCAGACGAGGTTAGGGCCAATTCGTATTTAATTTACGGTATGAGCGGGTGCTAGGGTAGCACACACGTCAATGAGTTGGCCTGGATAGCGGCCTAGCTCCTCATAGCTTCGTAGAATCTACAAAACCATGATTGTACTCAACCGCTATCGCCACCACGTCTGATACCAAGATTGATAGCAAGATGATAAGCAAAAAGCAGTTCTTAGATTTAATTCTAAGTGGTTGCCAAAAAGATACAAGATCGACCTGAACAGAGGGTATGCTATAATAATTTAATTCGAATTAAACCAAAATGCTTACTCTTAGAACCTTCTGGGGACATTAGTCAAATTTGGATCGAAGAAGTTGCCGCGGGTGGACCATACGTATTCCAACAAGATTCCGCACCAGTACCTACGACCAGGAAACACCAGAAGAGGATCGGGGATAATATTTTTGAACATATTATCTTCGATACGGTGATCATTTTTGGTGTACACGTCGTAGAAGATTGAATTATAGATACAATCGATTGTCAAGTTAACTGCTACTGAGCGCAGATAGTACTCGGATGGGTGACCATTTCGTAGATTACATAAAACTACTGCAATATATATTCCAATGCAAGCCATGTCCATGGTCCTCCATAAGGGGAATAATACACATGGTTACCTTTCTCAGAAGTGAGGTAAAGTGGATTAATAGTTTATATAAAAAACTGTTATAATAATAATATTTAATCGCTTCACGACTTTTCTGACAGCAATCCTATTATGTCAAAAAGAGGATTACCAATAAGACTCCTTATAACAATAAAGGTGAGATAGAAAAGAGAATCTGCCATCATTTTAAGATTTAAAAATAGATTCCATTACTGCATATCATTTCGAGATTTCTTAAAATAATATCGCTCATTTAAATAGATGCATGTATTATATATACTTTTAGATTAAAATAATATAAATTCATATTCATTAGGTAAGGCTGTCTAAATATATAACCCAGTTCACAAAAAAACAGTTTAAAAATTAAAGCATGTTGTTTCAAATTAATTTAAAATTAAACGAAGATTCAAGCCCCTAAACTCTGTCTAAATTATTATAAAATATTATTGAATTAATATTAATATGTAGGTTTATTTTCGCAGAGAGTGGGACAAAAACAATCATTCCATATTCTCGGAACTATGTGATAATAACTTCATGGCAACGGGTTTATGATGTTTTGATTAATTAATAATAAATTTATAATATTATTGAATGATCGAGACAATTATTAATATAATTTATGTTATCTTATTAATATTACACAACAAGAATATGGCGTTATTGCGCTATTCGTATATCATACTTATAACCGGTTAAAATAGAAATTGAAGCACAATATACTAAGAAATATTGAAATATATAACGATTGAAATTTTTATTAATTTAATATTGATTTTAAATATATATCTGATGAGATCGGATAAGTTAGAATAAGAAAGAAGTAGGGATGTAGTGGGGAAAATTAGACGAATTATGTTGTCCGCCGGGAAATTGGAAAACGTGACGTCTACAAGATGTCTCGTCCGAGGAGCTCGAGTGCTAAATTATATAACAGCTCGTACGAAAGCCCTTGAGGGACATCGCCGCAATTAAGCCCTAAGCCGTCCGGCTGCTTATGTACGTTTTTTTTTATTATAAAATATTTAAGACGTGCAATTATTAATAAACGGGAGGACAGAGGGCGCAGACCGCGACGTCATTAAATATAAATTAGTGTTTTGAAAATGGTGATTTTGGCGAGTGCAGCCGGTTGTTTACGGTGCGCTGGGTCTCAGCGGCGTCGACAGGCGTCGGCAGGCGTCGGCAGACAGACCGGCCAGCAGCTAGCTGCGCATTATAATTTAATTTGCTTTAAATATTCATCAGCCGGCGTCTGTCGAAGGGTGGCGAGGGCCACGCTTCCTGCTCCGGCCCCGGGGAGAAGGCAAACAACGGCTGCGATCTGACTGCGAGTCCTTTTTGCTTCTGGACCGCGGACCCGACCGGCTCCATCGGTGTCACGGGACGGTTTTCTTTTTACTTTTCCAATTTTCTATGCCATTATGCATACAACCGGAGGATTTTGCAAAAGCGTGGTTTTTCAACTTACTTTTTTGATTCGCTCAAGAGCATCGAACGGTGTTCCTCATGGCATATGTTTCAGTTGTATCGGTTGCTTGTTCTGAAACGATAAAAAATATATTGATTAATATAAATACGTGCATTTTGGCAACAATTTGGCAAAACGGAACGCTTTATATTTTTCATCGTTCATACATACACGATAAATTAAGCAGACATTAATGGACTAATGAGAGCTTAATTGTTCTATTTATCTCAAATACATGTCATCGAGTTTTCTTTGGGAGAAAAACATGTTTTTTTTTAAAAGTAGTTACGTCATAGAACAGAACAATATTTATAATAAATATATAGAAAGTTTAATTTGAATAAAACAAGTGGTATAAACGTTTCCTAACATGATGACGTTCAAGATGACGAGCGCCAACGCCATCAACGGCCGATGGAAACGTCAAAAATGAATAAAACAAATATGGAAGGTTGCCAAATCAATATCAGACAGGTTTCTAATGTTGTTGAATTATTGTTTCTTGTAGTTTTTCAATTCTTTTTAAAAAAAAAAACTATTGGTTTTTGAATCGAAATACTTGTTCATGTGGTTTTCGACTATTTCTCTTAAACTGTGCTCCATGGTTCTAGAATCTAGATGGATAGAAGTAGCAAGGTCTGGGGAATATGGAGGGTGTCGCTGAATCATCCACATTTACTCCTGATTTTTTTCTTGGTTTATTCTTGCTCAATGAGGGCGTCTATTATCGTGGTGAAATTTATTAAACATCTGCAGTAATTGTTTCACATAATTTTAATAATTCGTAAAGAATTATTTATCCTACATCTCACCAAATGCACAAAAGAAATTTTCGGAGTGTTGAAACCTGACTAGGGAGTTGGAACGGGATTTTCCGGTCCATTTCTCATCTGCAGTTTCAATTTGGTGCAAAAATGGTCGAATTCTTTGGCTCGAAAACAAAGAATTGCAAGAGTTTCTCCGCTCTTTTTTGTTATCTTTGAATAGTACGTGCAGT
Organism: Philopotamus ludificatus; assembly: GCA_022495035.1. Classification (NCBI taxonomy): domain Eukaryota; kingdom Metazoa; phylum Arthropoda; class Insecta; order Trichoptera; family Philopotamidae; genus Philopotamus; species Philopotamus ludificatus. The sequence continues at coordinate 86,680 of JAGXCT010036245.1, forward strand.
ATCCAAACTCCTATTATATTTATTTTACCGATACGTTGCAAATGTGAGTGCACAGTTGGAGATTGAGTCACTGCGATAAGACCCAGGGACCTCAATATGTCATCATTAAATTTAGAAGATCGTTCAGATTAGGGTGAATATTTTAGATTTCTATTTCCCGAGTTAAACCTTTGAAGCCTAAATTGATCTACGTAAATTTATTTAATAGCGTTGGTGGCTTTGCTGGCATTCAAGCCCTTAACAAGAGTATACATTTTATTAAAAAAAACCTCTGAGAGATGCTTTTTTAACTGTGTCTGGAGACAAACTGCATTCGAACATTAGGAATTAAAATACGCGATTTCTTTCGGGTCCCCTTAATTTATCATTTAGCTCAGGTCTATATTTATTTAGTAAGTATTTTTTGCCAGCAGAGATACGTCAGCCTAAGCCCTGTATCTAGGGTTTGCCCCCCAGGCTTATGGAACCTTGATTAACTGTTACGGTCGACTCCAAAAAAGTAAATTTTTGTATTATTATATCCATATTTATTCTAGGCCGTCTGTAACTTCTTTATATTTCCGAAGATGAATTGTTAAATGAACATTTTTAAATGTATTCTGATGGAGACTACTTTGAAGAGGTCTAATCCATATTTGGTAATATGATCTGCAAACCATAACGAGTTGATCACGCCTGAACTTCTCGATGTACTCATGGAGCACATGCATCTCAAGTGTGACATTCAGCAGATGTTTTTTTGTTGGTGTTATATATTATTTCTATTTACTCAAATTCCGGCTCCTTGGCATTGTGCTCCCAATAAAATATGTTTCCATTGTCGAACCAGAGAACACACGCTCCACGAATAATACGCGTAAAAGCCAATAAGTGTAATAAATACATTTGTAATAACAAATGTTCAGTGTTATATAAAAATAGCCGGAATGCTTGGGTAAACAAGTGTTACATCCTGAAGGTGAGGTTACCAACTGCACGTACCACCGTCGATATATAGAGTTACGGAAATGTAAAGTTAATGAAAGCCAGCGCATCTGGGCCATTGTGAGCCGCGTTGTTTATTTGTGGTGCAGTTTATTTGTGGCCGGGAACATTAGCCTGTCAGCGGGACGTGGGGGCTGCTGGGGGCCCTGTCTCCGTCTCTGGGCTCCGGCTGGTGACACCGCTGCACTGCGAGGATGCTGCGGGCCGTGTTTACACGGAGGACCGAGCTAACCGGCCCGATGGGTGGCGCACGAACATGTCCTCTCGGCTCTGTTTGCAATTCCACTCGGATCAGACTCGACGGGAATAAGATCTTTGAGATCAGTGCTAAACAGTGTAAGCTGGGTTGATGGCACATGCAATGGCCGGGGGATACGGTGGGGTGAGGTGAGGATGTTCAAAAACAATAACAATTGATTAATAAACTTATTAACACTTAATTTTATCATTAAAGTGTTTGACAATAGTTTTAAAATTACAATTATAAAAATTCAATAATATTTATTTCATGATGAAAAACTTAAACTTATTTAATAAATTTATATGTTATATAATATATAATACTCATTGATATTTTTAATTAAAGAAATAAATACGGTCGTAATAGTAAATTATATATTATTAATATATTGTACGGCTTCTCCTCATTTTTTCCTAGAAAAAGCGCTAGGTTTAGATTGAAAAAAGCTTTACTTAAATTCTTTCCGGATGTAATAAAGGTGATCCTAAAAGATCCGGAAAGTTTTTTCTTGCATAATTTTCGCTGAATGCGATCGGGCTATTAAAGATTTGTTTTTCCCTTATTTATTTTTAAAATTATTATAAGAGACCCTCCAAAAAATGCAGAAAAATGATAGAGGATTATAAAAAAGATAAATGAAACAAGGAACGATAGATCGTGGTTAAATAACGTTGATTTTGTCTTCATCAAAGTCTGAAGTACCTCTAGAGCAGAGGTCAGCAACCTTTATTTACAACGGGCCAGCTACAAATTTCAAATTATTGTGCGGACCTCACGTAAGAACATATGATAATAAAAAAATACTGAGTTATGAACTCAATTTATCTCTTTTTAACAAAATAAACTAAGTATAAAAAAATACTGATATAAAACACTCAATAATAGAAATACAATTATAAAACGGCGAAAGATTATCTAACCGATCCGTAACGGCGGCTCGAAACCAACCGCGTCGTCCGAACGGGTTCTATTTTTCATTATAAATTATAAAATCCAAGCATTTCAAGTCAAGATATTGAGAATATTTATTATATTTAGTATATAATTAAAATATCCTACTGACTCGAAACCAACCGCGTCGTCCAAAGGGGTCTATTTATAAAGGAAAAAAGATCAGAAGCATTTCAAGTCAGCAAAAAGTCAAGATATTGATAAAATCTACATCAATATCTTGACTTTTTTCCAAAAAAGTGATTATTCTAAGAATAAAAATAGTTATTCATGATACGCTTTATAATTTGGTGGATATTTTGGATTTTTAACTAATCAATATAACACACGCCACCGATAGACCGACGACCATTTCTCGTGGCAGGTGTCACTAGTATACGTTTCATTTGCACTTGGCACATTGTTACGGATGCGAGCGAGAAAAACATCGAGTCCAATTCGGGCAATTGCGGATAATAAAGTCAATGATTATTTATATTATTTATTTTTTAGACTTTTTTAAACAAATACAAATAGTTTGTAATACGTAGGATTTATATTAAAATAATTATTCTAGCAAAATCAAAAACTAGGAGTCCCAAATAGACCTAATCGGCACGGCTAGGTTATCGACAAATTTTGTTTCTTTGCCATTAATAGATATGTATTTGCAGATATATGGTCGATACGCTTTCAATCAACATGTGAAATCTTTGAAGGGCCACACGAGAAAGTATGGCGGGCCGCGGGTTGCTCACTCCTGCTCTAGATCGTTCATCATCTTTTACGCGCATATCTCCTGAACAGAATTTCACAATGGATTTCAATTTCCGCAATGGACAAACGCTCATTTTCCTATCACCATTAAAAATGCAATTACTACTACATATTTCCATTTTAAGAGTTAAATTTTACGACTTTATATAAAATAAGCTATATATATATATATATATTTATATATTTGTATATATTCGTGTCGTCATTTATGACTTGAGCTTATATATATATATATTAAAATGATTTTTAAATAATTAGCATAATTTAAATTATATAAATATATATTTATGAAGAATCAGATTAACATCCACATTGTTTGTGGATTGGAAGGGTTCTGTTTCGGATAGTTTCGCATTGCGCCGGATGCTGTTTGTTGCTCAGCAGGTTACCAATCTTGTAAACTCGGCCCCAGACAAAACATTCATCCGTCTCTACCTCTAGAAATGTTGTGAAACACCGTTAATGGAAACAGAAACGAACACATAGTTTCCAACACTATTGAATAACAACGTCCATTTCACTCCGGTTGACAGTTCGTTGGCGTCGATGATTCACCGTCAACAGAGGCGTTCAGACGCCGCAGATGAATCGAGATAAAATTGAAAAAGAAAGACGTGTTCCATTATCGTAAAAAATAAGTTGCACTGCGTCTCGTCAAATTTCAGCAGAAGTTTGCACAATAAAAAAAGTTTTTATCATCGTCGGGGGGTACGTCCGCCGGAGGAAACTTTATCGAATTGATTGTTTGATGCCCGAGGCGGCCGTTTCCCTCCTCCGTGTCATTGGTAAAGGATTATCGAAAATTCTAATAATATTTTTAGTCGGAATTAATAAAATGGAAAAGGGGGGACGGCGGCGATAAAACACCGACCCAGAGTTGTCTAACGTTCGGGGATGTATAAAAGTTGGGGTCCCCGAGGAGCGACCTTTTTTCAGGGGGCGTATTCCTCATCTCCGAGTGTGATACTCTTTCCCGGGACGACCCAGTTCAGTCGTCTCGAATTACGCCATCAACTTTACAACTTGCTGAAAAATCAACAGCAAAGAAATAAATGTCACGGAACGAATAATGTGTGTTTTCTTTTTCACAATTTTTTATTACAATTGACAAACAAAAAGTTGTACATGTTTACAGGCTGAAAATTACATGGAGAAAGTTGAAAACGAAAAAGTTTTATGTGTCGTGAGACTGACTGACTTCATAGTCACGGAATCGATTAATATAATTTTAATTTAAAATAATGGCAGTAAAATAAATTCGTATTCGTCTGTGAAAATCGTTAAGACTTTCTCTGTTGTATTGGAAAATATGATTAATTTTCAGCACAGGGAAAACAAATATAATATAATTTATATTTTCTACTACTTTCCTAGTATTCTCTTTCAAAATTAGTTGAGATTAGAAATAATATTCGCATCGTTAAAAATCCGGAATTTTCATCGACATTTATAGATTTGTAAATTTCTAATTAGCTATATTTCAGATATTCCAAACGATTCGAGTTTCGTTAAGGTCCAAAAAAAAATCTTTTTATTACACTTATGGTAAAATTTTCTTCTACGGTTTAACGAGTGTTACTGCCTTTATATTGTACAAGGTTAAGTTATTCCTAATATCACATCTTCGTATTTTTTTCTAGAATTTATATCATCATTTTTGTTAGAAATAATCAATTGATCAATGTGTTGAATTAAAAAAGTGACATTAGGTAGTGGAAATTGAATGAAAACTGGAATCTCTCAATTTTTCAAAAATTTCTTACTTCTTTTTTTTGTACGAATCTTTAAAAATCTTTCTCTCTAATTTCTATGCTTATAAATAATATTAGTTTTTTAGCTTATCTAAACACCAAGAGCAGTTTTTTGCTATGTCTATATATTCTTCGGAAAGCTTCGATGCAGTTTTCCCTTTTCCGATTCTTAATCGGAATTGTACCATATGTTTTTTTTACAATTTCAATTAATACTTAGTCATCAAACATTCTGATAAGTTTAATTCATATATCTTGGCGTAATAAATGTTTTAATTTGGGCTTAAAAAAAATATTTTCTACCATAATTTGGAACAATATATTATTTTTTTGCAATAGGCATAATAAATTAATTTCTACAATAATAGTAATGAATAACTAAAGTTAGGTAAAGGTTAGGTTAACACTAGAAAAATATATTTTTGGACAAATCAATTTGCAGAATCCATGGGTTGGAAAAAACTAGAGTTACCTCTAATTATAAAATATCTCCCATTCTCATTTAAACTATTTTTATTGTCTTGTAGAATAAAGTTAAAACCAGAGAAGCCCTTTTAACACTAAGTCATGTTGCTGGAGCTTCCAAAACCACCATTGAAATTTTGTATAAATGAGGAAGTGCGATTTTATTTTCCGTCAAAATTCTAAAATATGTTTTTTTGTCTAATCTTCGTTGATTTTTAATTTATTTAAAATATGTTCTATACTTAGGTCTGTTGAAATAGGGAATCTTTGTGTTTCTAATGCTAATTCCCTGATTCTTAAAAAATCCCCTACGTTGTCTATCTAATGTGATTAAAAATTACATGAATAATATAAAGTTTTGGATGCCCCATGAAATATACAAGACAACAAATAAGTGCGATTTTAAACCTATAGATTATTATTAAAAAAAGTGATAAAGAGATCAAAAAGACGTTGATATGTTAATTTAACTTTCTCTTCTTAAAATTACTTTGGAATTTAAATTATAATAGAATTTTCTTATAGTTTAATTGTTTATTTAATTATTATTAGAGTAGGACATTTTAAAAAATTCACATACGTTGCCAAGCACTGCAAATTTTGCTGAAATTACACGAAGAGCAAATTGAGTTTAAAATGTCGTGTAATAAAATTAAAAATCGTAGAGACCATCAAAGCTCTCCAGCCGACTATGCAAAAGGTTACTAATGAAGAGTAGGTTGGAAGCTTGCCTGTTGGACCATGTACCAGCTCTTCGTATATATCGGCTCTCTACTCTAATTCGGTTAAGTGCTCACTTAGTTACCTGAACAGAATGGTGCTTCTGGTGCATAACTATCGCTGCAAGAGCGACCGTACCCAACTAAAATAGGAATGCTTCAATCGAAAGAAACGGCAATTAATCGAGACGCTGTCAATGCAGCTTCCGAAAAAGATGAATGGATAAATAATGAAATATTCATAATAACAATAATAAGTTAAACTATTGCATATCTTAGTTTGCGTCACGCTTCAACGAAAATAAATATCGTACTAATGTTATATAGTAGTCTGCAGCGCAAATTTGGCAGGAGTATCGGCATTTATTTTTGATACGAAAAATATGCAAGCATTGTGTTGCGGTTTTTAAAATACCGGCGTATTTTAAAATATAAGCCATTGTCTAAGAACAAGCCACATACCAAGAATTAACTTCTGGCCATATGGACGCGGCCTACATATGGTGCGCGCTACTTTATCGCGCCGCTAAATGATTTAAGCTGCTAAACAACTTGTAGAAATAATAAATTTCATATCAAAGCGGTGTCTATTTGTTATTGCTATTGTCAAAAAAAATAATAAAATGATCGCTGAAAGCTCGCAGAAATATTCGATAAATCAGAGTATTTGTTATTCATCGCCTGAAAAAAAAATAAAAACCGACATAAGAATGCAATGAATGTTTTATCTAGTGAATAAACTACTAAATATTTTTTGAAAAAGCTGGCGAAATCAGATAAAATATTGCAATTATGTCGAATAAATGTTTTAAATAAATTTATGAAAGACGAAATACGACAGAAATTCGCAAACTTCCGGTTGAAAAAACGTGTTTTCTTGAATAATATAGCGATTCTATAAATCAGAAATCGAAAGAGTGTTACATTATGCATATTTGCATATGGAATGATTCTTTTTATTGTTGAACTTTAAATTTCTTAGAATGTTAATTTATTCGTATGGTGATTTTGCACTATAACATATTTATTGAGCGTTTTATCTTAGTTCTACGAAACGTAATGATAAAAGGTTATTTCTAATGAATGCGGAATCAACATATTTTCAGAAATAATAATTTAAAATATTGATATAATTTTTTATGTCTTTGCCAACAAGGAGAGTTACCAAAAAATGTAAATCAAACACCCATCACTCTGCATGACAAACAAAAGCTTATTAAATAACTAATTATATTTACTTTAGGCTTTGAAAAATCATGGTTCAGAAAATTTAAAACACATACCTTATACTTACAAATATTTTCATAGTAAATAAAATAAAATATCAAGAAAACTATAGCGAAAAAATTGGGACCACATTATAGAAGCCGAGGCTTCCATACAAAACTTGAGAAAAAAAACTTTTAAATTTTATTTTGTAATTAAACGAAATCAACACATTGATAATTTTTCCATTCCCAAATTTTTGACAAATTTTTGTCAAACAAATGACATTGTACAATGCCAATGTCACATGTTTGCTTGCGCATTTGGAAATGCATTAGATACATATTTACAAAATATTTTTTTTATGACTTTTTATTAAGGACTTGAACTTGTGACAGAAAATTGCGGTATAGCAGGGAGCATTATAGAAGGGTTTACTGCATTATATAGTTTTTTTACGTCAAATACACCCTTTTGCAAATCAAATGCATCCTTTTACAAATCAAATGCACCATTTTGCAAATCAAATATACCATTTTGCAAATCAAATACAACTTTTTACAATTCAAATACTTTAAAAAATTAAAAAAAACCCTAATTAGTGAGAAAATGTAAATTCGGGATTAGATTCGGGGTAATAAATATATGGTAAAACTCGTTTTTTACGTAAAGGTACTGGTAAAAAAAACGTAATTAGCGAGAAAACTTAAATTCGGGGTACTACATAAGTAATCCGTTTTTACATTTATGAAGGAGCTGATAAAAAAAGTATATATATATTGAAAAATATTTAATTGTTTGACTTAATTTTTAAAAGAATCAATTTGATTGCGGAAAATGTTGTATTTGATTTGCAAAAGGGTGTATTTAATTTGCAAAAAGGTGCATTTGATTAGTAAAAGGATGCATTTGATTTGCAAATGGGTGTTTTTGACGTAAAAATACTGTAATTATTTTTTTAATATGATAGTAAGAGAGTAGCAAATTTAAAAACATAGAAAATTACAAATATCCCCCCCCCCCTCATCTATACGGTTTTAATTTATGCAAAAAAATCATCTATGATGTTCTAATATATCTGTGTGCCTTCTCCAAACTCTGAAAGCGTTTCTAAAACCTTTATTCCATATTTATATGAAAGCTATAAATGTAAATGGCAAAAAATGACTATGAAGACTGTTTAAAAAAAGTAACAAATATTACTGAGCTCTTCTGAAGTAAATCTGAGTATAACACGTGACGTGACTTTAGAAAAATTTCATTAAAATGACTTTACCATGGATTTCTATGTACTTTTGCCATGTTATTTAATTTTCATGTATTTCAACTCAAGAATGAATAGATATCATCGTTCGTAGAAGAAGAATTTTCCACCATAGAGCCTATTTTTCGCGAAAATAATCATCCTTGAGCCCACATCCGATTATAATCTCTGGCGTGTGCACAATTTTCAATAGGATCAAGTCCCCTTCCGATAGTAATCATAACCACGCGGTTTCACAACGAGGAGAGGTGTCGAGAAGGAGGCCGGCCGGCTTCCTCTTCAATGACAAGTGTCAGGCTGCATCGCGTCAAGTGCAGCCGGCAGCGGTGTGCACAGCCGCGTCATCTTCCGGAATAATGATATTGGTTTCGCCATGCGCTTTTCTTCTGTAATTTGGGCAATAGTTTCCCCTATCTTGTCAAAGGACGCCCCTCCCGGTTCATGCGGGATTACCAAGATGAATTTTCCACCCCTGCGTCTCCGACGTCCCCCGGGACGAGGCACAACCGACGGAAAGTTGTTACACGACGAGAAGAAAAATGTCGACCGGTATTAATGTGATGGATGCATGCATTAAATGGCATTATTCCAAATTGCATCTAACCACGTGATCGCCGTCGTCGACAACAGTTTTCTGCGTGGATTGGCATTTGAAAGAAAAATAATTGGCATCCGCATCCACTGATTGAATAAGATTTCGAGTCACGCCCTCGATGCAACCGCGAATAAGGAAACACGTGTTGAGGCTCCTCGGCAATGATGCGTGAATAGTATCAAATATTTATATATCGAAAATATTGTAATTTTTTTTTCGGCGCCGCTCATGATACTTTACGAACACGTCTCGGTTTATGGTTGCCAAAGCGCGAAACAAAGCGTTAGCAAACATTTATGGCGGGATATTGGCTACGTTTTATTACTTTTATTGCAAATTAAAATTATGATACGTTGTTAATGATTTATATTGCCCATGTACGAATAGTCATAAACATTTACATAATAATAAAAACACATATATTTTATAAACGAGCATCGTTTCGTGTGTATTTTTGGCATTGCCACCATATATTTATTTATGTTCAAAAAATTAATTAAACACAGTCATCAATAAATAATATAACAATTAATGATTTTATTAACAATATCAAAAGTATTCAATCGCAATTAAGTAATAATATTAGAGAAAATGTTTTTTAATTCTATTGCAAATGAACGGATCCCTAACCTCTCTTAATATAATCCTGATCATTCCCAAAGATATCATAATTTTTGCATTGCAAAATCAATACTATATAATCTACCCTCCGGAAAAAGCATCTAAAAATAAATATATTTCAAAACTTTCTCACATCAGACGTAAAATAAACTTGAAATATTATACACGCAAAATCAGGAAACTCGGAAAATTATTAATTTCATGAAAATGCCAAGTTCAATATACAAGTTTCTTTAATTTGAAATATATCCTCTGACGATGACTATGTATTAATTATCATATATAATAATATACTTTATTTATCCTAACATATTTCCCATAATTTTTAGCTTAATATCTTATTTACAATGATATAAATTATAGTCATAATTATTTATAAATTAGAGGTGAAAATATATATTTTTTTTAAAAATGAATGTAAATTATGTTTTCATATTAAATAATTAAAGAAATGTTCATTTAAATCGCTTTCGGGTTGTGAAATAATAGTAACAATGATTTATTACTCGTCGTCAAGGATAGAAAATAATATGAAAGGATCATAATAACCAATTAAATAGAATGTCCAAAAACGAATGAGTTGATTGAACATGAAGAAAATTCTGGTCTGTTAGATTTATCAATAGTTACATATTGTAGTAAATATTTATTTATTTATTACAGTTTACTCAATTTTCCATTTGATAAGATTTTCTACAGAACACATTGTTTTACGAGACGACATTAAATTTCACGGACGATATATTACGTCGGAATATTAACTCTGATCAAATTCCAGATACTACATATGTAGATTGAACGATTTCAAAATTGCTCTTGCTCGAAAAAATTCATATTTCCTCCAGGTTTCCAATATATCGACAGGAGACGAGACGCTACCGACGCTGATGGTCCTGGCCTCCATCCTGATGGTATCGCAGGTGGTATGGTAATGAGCCCGAGGGTGTGGCACGCCGATGGAAATTGGCCCGAGCACATTCTAATGCCAGCCACCTCATGAATTAACCATTTCTTGCCGAACGGCAAAACATAGACCGGGCGCAAGATTGATCATCCCCGAGCATTTGCATCGGAAAACACCTTGATTTTTACATAGCGCAAATTTATGATTTCGAGAAAAATATATTGAGGCAATCGCCCGTGAGATCGAGGGGCGATGGCTGCGAAATTGGACCAATTGCAGCGCGAAAATATTCATATTTCATTGGAATATGAAAAAAAATCTGAAATTTATTCGGAAACTAATGAATTCTTATTGGCAAGCACTTGATGGTCCGGAAAAATGTTCGGGAAATTCGAGTTTATTGAAATATCCATCTCTACAAAGCAAGGACGATTGTGGATCATGTTATAAAAGATGAGATAGATTAAACAAAATTTAGAAAAAAATAGTGTATTGTCTAAAAATATTTGAAAGAAAAATGTTTCAGCTTTATGATAATTAATCATACTTGATATTCATTTTGTAAGGGATTTTCATATTTTTACGTTCCATTAGTTAGAAAAATATATTATTTAATTATAGCTTAGGACTACTGATATTATACAATAATAAAAAAAATATAATTACTATAAATTAGACAAATCTGATCATATATTCACTCGATTGATAAATTAAAGTAATATGAATCGGTTTTATAAAAATATTTAACAATCAGGAAAATAGCTGAATCAAATTTAATTTATTTACTCACGTAAAAAGGAATGATAAACGGGGATTTATATCTTTTCATATACACAACAGTTTATTTTGGATAATAAACAACGTCGCGTATTCACAGCGAAAATAAATTTTAACGGAGAGGAACCAAAGCGGAAATATTTAATGTAACGGAAGTGATGTATGCGATACAGACTTATTGGTATTTTACGTATTTATACTTTAAAAAAAGTTTCATAAATCTGAAACCGTCGACTGAAAGCAGAATATATTTTTTTGATCGCCGCAAACAAGTCCGGAGTGGCTTCCGCGGATAAAAGGCATCGCCGAAAGAAATCTGAAAGGAGCACTTATGTATTTTTCATATGTGCAACCTTGGAGAACGTTAATAATAATAACGAGTTGAACCTCCCCACCCCGAAAAATGAAAGGGCGCCGCTTTTTTGGGATGAAAAAGATTTGTGCGGATTCCGCCGCGACGCCATTGTATGCGACTTCACAATAATAACTCGATATATACAGGGTGGGCGAAATTGAATCCGAGAATGCTTACGTGGCGTGCATAGGCCGGGAGCCGGTGCCAGAACGTAGCAAGCGCCACATATTTGAATTTTCAGTATGAGCGTTATTTTATTCCCGTTATTACACGGAAAAGTTCCCCGAGGAAATCTGAGTAATGTGACGTTTGACTTCGTTTGGCGACGGCGTGAATCGCGAAATTTATTATCCTAAATTAATTTTCAGTCACATCATATCTTATCTAATAAAATTATTAAGAAAAGCTTGATGCATTTTACCTTTAAAAATCTTTATGTAAAGAAAATGTAGGGCATGATGCATACGATTCCTTAAAAAAAATCGCGAAATTCATCTTATTTTCATCATTTCATCTTAGGAAAAACATAATAGTAGTAGGGGACCATACTCGACGAATACAGAGGCTTGTGCATTATAACGATCTTATTTTTTGGTCAAAAATTTCTTTCACAATTAATATTTTTTTATAAATAAAAAAACGTCTAGCAAATTAAAACACGGGAAACCTTTTTGGAGCCAACAATATAGTAAGTATTCAATATGACTACTTATGTCAAGATACGTCAAAAATGAGTGTCCCAACATGACTAAAATAATTTTGTGACATTTGTGTCCCAGAAATCTAGGATATTATAAAACGGTTATATATATGTAATGGATTATCTCCAAAAACCCTCATATAGCGTTCACTTCTATAGCGTTCATTTTACAAGACGCAATATTTTAAAGGTTAAATTAGAATTTTCGTAAATATATTATTAGTGTGCATTTTAAATATGTATACATATATGAAAATAAATGTCAGTAGCTGTTTGCCCCCTTTACCTCGCTAGGCGTATTCTGTTCTTTTTTTTAGGGAATCACCGTCTAACAACGTTCCAGGTATATTCATCACAATACATTTAGTTAATCGTGGAACAAATTATGATCAAGTAAATCGATGCATACGATTTTTAAGGCATTAGGTATTTATGTGTTAAAGGGGTTTCAATCATTCTATTCTTTTATTAATTGAGCAACTGGTATTAAAAAAGTCTCGATGGAACGTGATATTAGATGACTCTGCCAGTAATTAAATGCATAATTACCCAATTTAAAATGTTCACCATTATTTTTCTTACTGTAATTATTGTTAGTTTTTATTATATTTCTATTTTTGGTTTCATAATTTATATTAACCTTTTTATTATTTATTCATCATATGCTAAAGCATTTTCAAATAATTAACTAAAAAAACTGTCCCTTTGAACTCCCCTGACACATCTGTTGCGAATAAAAATTGGAAGAAATATGCTAGGTCAATACCCCCTTCGCGCCTATAGGCACAAGCTATTGTTATCCAACTAAACACGTTCAAGGTCATTGAAAATATAAAAATTGGTCAAATGTTTGATTTGCTTTAAGTCGCAAAATACAATTAAAAGAACCTAACCCCAAATTTTGTATGGGTGCCTAACTTTCTATGGCGTTTTTCTATAGTGTGGTCCCTATCTGAACGCTATAGAAGGGTTAACTGTATAAGAGTCCATCGTCCTTGACAAGTCAATCAGTTTTTGGTATTGTCACATACCGCAGGGATGTCTAGTAGAGAAATTTGGAGAGCAGTTGGTTGCTTCAATGCCACGGTTAGCAAAATAAAAATATCGCAAATTCAGGTGATACAGAGTCGCCTGAAAGGTCGCGGAGTGCTCCGAAAAACAACTGCAGTAGACGATCGGTTGTTGAGGCAGTTGTCTGCAAATTCGATTCTTAACAGTAGTGGATATTCGAGAGGAATTTATAGCAGGGGGCAGATTGCAAGAAGCCAGTTTAATGGCTTAGCGGCCAGAAGAATATGCTGAAATTCAGATTAGAATGAATTAAAATTCAGATTAAATTTTTTTGTAAGCCAGCATAAGATTTTGACCTTGCAATGGCTGGGGAATTTGCCAGATCTTAACCCCATTGGGATCTTGTGGCACATTATGGCGGTCGAAATGCACAAAAGAAAGCTTAAAAATAAACAAAATTTAATTAAAATAATAGAAAGAGTATGGTATGAAGGAATTTTAATTGAACATTTACAGGCTTTAGTGGTCCTCATACCAGAGAATATTCGCGACGTAATAAAGCAAAAAAAACCGCTTTTTTTTATTATAAATTAAAATTCTTAAATTTGTTATATTTCCATAAAAATAAAATAAATACATTAATTTAAAAAATCGGTCCCAAATATTATCACCGAAAATTTTTACGACAATTCGATGATGTCTTATTAAGTACTTAATCGTCATGTTTTTTACTTAACCTATTTATGATTTATATTAAATTAACCCTAAAATTTCAGCCACTCTATGAAAATAATTCCATATATCGTCTGAAAAAAAAATCATTAACCTCATTAAAGATAATGGTGAGAAAGATAGTATAAAATTTAAATACAATTTATTTATTTGTAGATTAAAGAAAATTAGGCTGTGCGGTTGGATTAGTTTTAAAATTAAATATTAAAAGCATCATATAAAAACCGAATTTTCGCCATATAAAATTTTTCCAAGCTAGGCCATGTTTTTTATGTTTAAAGTGTTATTTTTTCGGTCTTTCGGAAAACACTTTATACATAAAATATTTATAAAAAAATCCATTACGACGAAGGTTTATAAAAAAAAAAAAAACACCTTTGCACGAATTTCGCCAAAAACATTGGGCAACTACAGCATCCAGAAATTTGAATATCATTTTACATGCTCTTCAACGTCAAAAACATTTTATTAAATTTGTAGATTGTCAGCCAATTCATTGACTGTCTATGAATAATGAATAAATAATTAAAAAAAAACGATTTATAAAAATATTTTAAATTTTACTGTTGGTATCTCCTCCGAAGTAAATTATCTAGCCCTTAATAGTATGGGCGGATTGGACGGGTGTTTTATTTCGTCACCCGAAGGTTCATTACAAAACAATTAGCCGAAAACTAATTAGCCGAAGAGGTCGACCGACTGGCAAACCGAGGGCGATAATCGAATTTGTCCCGCTGCGAAAGGGTTAAGTATCAACTACCGTTGAATTCATCCCGGCAAATAACGCAACGAGTTAATATACGTCGGCAATAATCGATACGTCGTAAAATCGTATACCAATACAATTGTATAAGATACGCCGACGTTGGCATGGACATCTTTATACACGGAATGCAATAATAATATCGAGAAAATATTCATTCCATATGTAATACGATACGACATTACCAATCATGTGCGTTGGCCATATGTAAAAAAAAATACATATGAATTTTACGACGTGCTTTTATTGGCTTATATTTTGTATAAAGTTTTATGAAACCGAACAAATTACACGGAGATATTCAATATTTATAGCCAATAATAAAATATTATATTTAATATACGCATACGGGTATGAGGTCGTCCTCGTTTAATGCGGATCTATGACATCAATACGGAAAAATATAGCGAAACGGAAAAAATATCATTAAAATTGGTTTTCTTTGTAAATAATAACATGCGAACGAAATAGTATACATCAGGGATGAGCAACCTTTTTAACAACAGGCCAGCTACCAATTTAAAAATATTGTGCCGCACGTAAGAAACTTATGATAATACAAACACTGAATAATGAAGTCAATGTATCTCAATATTAACAAAATAAAACACTTATTAACCGATCTGTCATGGCGGCTAGAAACCGTCTGTGTAGTCCGAAGGGGGTTTATTTATAATGGAAAATAGACCCTAAGCATTTCAAGTCAAGATATTCATGATATTTTTCTAAGAAATGGATTATTCGAAGAATAATTATAGTTATTCATATGTTCAAAATTTGGTCGATGTTTTGGATTTTACTAGTAATTAACATGATGCGTAAATAACACGCATACTCGACGATATCCCGCCGCATTCTGAGGACATGCCGCCAGTAGACCGACCGCCAAATTCTTGCGGCACGTGACACTAGTATACGTTTCAATCGCTCTTGGCACATCGTACTGGATGCGAGCGAGAAAAAAATTGGCTACAAATCGCGGCTACAGAAGCGAGTATTGTGGTTTTTATCTTTATTTCGCAATTGTGGACAATAAAGGTCAATTTTTGGACAAATAAAAAAAGTTTGTTATATATAAGAGTTATACTAACCCTTTTTACTCTGACCACTTTTTGGTCGAATCTCCGTTCTAATCTCATTAATTTTATTTTACGTATATAAAAAAATCAATGGTAAGATAAATAAGAAACATCTATAGGGTTTGACCTGGTATCCTATTCAATAAAAGACATTATTTTAAATAAATTAGTTTTTGTGGTCA
The DNA here is from genome assembly GCA_022495035.1 of Philopotamus ludificatus. Classification (NCBI taxonomy): domain Eukaryota; kingdom Metazoa; phylum Arthropoda; class Insecta; order Trichoptera; family Philopotamidae; genus Philopotamus; species Philopotamus ludificatus. The sequence continues at coordinate 102,736 of JAGXCT010036245.1, forward strand.
ACCTCTTGGAAAAAAGTGGGTAATTGTTCTCGAAAGATCAAATTACGACACGTGTCACTCGATGCGTTCTCTAGACTGGTGGAGGAATGACCCGAGCTGAATTCGGGAAAATCACTATAAAAAGCTTCGTGTACGATGTGCCCGAATCCATTTCGGGCAAATCACTGGGTCAGCAAAATACCTACCCGAGTTGTATTCGGGCAAATCACACAAGGGGTTAAAGAACGTGGTACAATTTTTTTGCTAAAAAATCTTTTAGGCCAATACGTCTGGTCTTTTCCCACTCTTTCCATAGAGTGGAATAGGCTAAATAGTTAATCGATTCAATAGACTCCCTTCGGCACGGCTAGGTTAATAGAAATACTATTAAAAAACGGCGAAAGTATATGAATACGCCTATGGTACAAAGATCAACCCCCGGTATAGATGTTACAACAGCCATTGTTGACAAATGAAGAATAGTTTAAAGGTTTTTCCGTCTGCTTAAATTTAATAAAGATGTGGATTATTATAAGTCTTATGCGTTTGAGGTGGAAAGAAAAGGTATCCATCTTCTCGCAGATGATCACGAAGATTAAAACTTGATTTTTCAGAATTTACTTACAGTGGAGACTGATGATTAAATATATGAGGTTTATTTTTGTTTTGGTACACTTCTCAGGCATCAAGCATCGACGACAATGACTCGAGGTATCTCGAGGTCCCGAGAACCCTCATATAACGCTCCCTCCTATAGCGCTATCTTCCAGAGCGTATTTTTTCAAGGTCATATTACATATTTCGTAAATATGTGTGTAATATACGTTGCCGCGCCTAATAAAAAAGGGTCAATATTGTTTAGTATGGGTGCATTGGCTTCTATAAGGCGGGTATCTAAAACATGTTCCTAATTTCTTCGTTATAGAAGGGCTGAATATATAGTAAGATCTCTATTAAATTCAGATTCAGAGAATTTTGTTTATTTTATACCACATGATTGAGAACTAATGACAATAATAGAAATTCTACATCTAGATTAGGGCTTCCCAATAGGGTCCAGGTGGACTCATAAGGTGTCGATAGAGCTTAATAAGAACCCATAGGCTATAGTAATAAAAAAAATAATGGATATTAACAATATCGATATTTTTTGGAACGCAAAGACTATTTTTGTATGAACTTCTAACATCGTATAACACGCATTTGTATTACAGGACGTTTTTCGGAACCATATGACCGTGTTATACGAAGTCGAGTTGTATATAAAATAAAATTCTTTAATAAAAATTATATTTATATTTGTTTTATTAGTTATTGTGACTATACACCATGATAAGCTATTCAGGCCGAATACTAAAAAAATAAATCAAGCACAACCACTTCATTAATTGAAATCAAACTATTGTACGATTAGAATCTGTGCTTCTGAAATCTTTTTTATATTTGTAGAAATAAAAATGAAAATAGAACAAATTATTTTTATCTAACTTTTTGTTCATATGCTCAGTCAAATTATTATCTTTAAGTTTTTTATGTACAATTATTACTATTATAAGTATGCTTTATATTTAGAAAAAAATGTAAGGAGATCGATGAAGAAAACCATTCATTTAAAAGGTGTCCATATTGGAAAAAGGCTGGGAAACTTCACCTAGATTAATTATAACATTTTGGTTAACAAATTAACCTTTAAAAACTCAAGAATTTTAGCATTTTGCCTTTTTATTAAAGTAACTAAGATAGTTAGCTAGTTAGATATTTGTAGTCATCTAAATTTTTTTCAGAAATCTACGATTTCTACGCCCACAGTATTTCAGAATAAGATTATCATTGCATTAAATTACATGATTTTTTTTAGTTTCAGTAAAAAAATGATGATGATTCAGTGATGATTGTTCATTAAAATTATTTATTTATTTATTCATGAGAACGATATTCCGATTGCAAGAGTGCACGGGCAAGGAGATCACAAAGGGAGGCCTTAGATCTGCAGATAGAGCACGCTCCCCAGGGATAGGACTCTCTTTCACGTCCTAAATATATACCGAACATATCTGAAAATACATAAAACAGAAACCTTTCGTGAGGAAACCTCGATTCCAAACGGAAAACTTCTATAAAAAAATATACGAGCGACTCAATCGACGGTAAAAGAAAACTTTCGCCATAAAACACGCTCGATGATGAATATTAATGGGCGACGTATGAACGCGTGTGCGACGTGTTGCTTATTCATTGCCATTTTATTTTTATTATTAATTCGATATAGATAAATAGGTATTTGCGAGTGCTGAATTTTGCATTTTTTATTGAAGAAAAATTAGCTTTTTTCTAGTTCCATCATGTGAAAAGGGTATTCAGCTCTATAGACTGGTGAGGGTGCCGACTGCGATCGGATCTTTTTGACATGTCAAGTGCCCGAGATAACTTTTGTACTGCACCGACGACTCTTAAAGTACTCACTAGAGCGACGGTTAAAAATTTAGAGGCTATCGTATATATACAGGATGATTAAATTTGAATAATATTCATAAAAAATCGTTATATTATTTTTTTAAATGTAAAGAGAACGTCTGTTCAAAAATAGCATAGATTTAATGCCCTGGGATCTGTATTCATCAAACGTGACACTCAGAGACTTCATCCTATTCTCGAAGATAAAAAAAAAAATGAAAGGACATCATTACTAACATTGAGATGATAAAGATATACCTGCTGAAGGAGCTAAACGCTCTACTGCGTTACAGAAGTGTTATAAAGATTTTTTGAGAAAACCGTAGCCGTATTTTTTTGATCTTAGCACTTGCAAAATATTTATATCAAAGATAAATACAAGATTCAGACGATTATCTTTTACACAGATTAATTAACCTATTAATTTATTTTAACGCGATTATATTAACAAAAACAATTGAAGACATAAGAAGATCAGAAAATTACAATAATTAAATTTTATTTACTAATCGAGAAAAATAATATCAATATTTTTTGAGTTGATAACCATTAATAATATCATTATTTTTGAATGTATAATGTATTTTATAATGCTAATCTTTGGGACATATTCTTATGTTGAAAGAAAATCGGGCGTAAATATAAGATAAATTTTCACGGTTCATTTATTAACTTTTCGCAAAAAAAAATAAAAAAAATGGGGAACGCCGATCTAATCAATACATTCACGGAGTTAATAACTTTCCGAAATTACATTTAGATTTAAATATACTTTGCAAAAATGTGTTTTTATAATATATTCGAATATGGCAGACATTAATGAGCCATAATAAAGCAAAACATTTTTAACGGCAACGCTGTTGGATGCGTATATCGCAAAGGCCATTAAAACTTCGCAGAAGATTGTGTGTTTTATGATGCTTTATGAACTCCGCTAATTATTTGTTGTGCAAATTAAATTTTTGATAAAAAAAACACAAGTATACATTTTCGATTAAATAAATAAATATTTTTTCCATAGTTTTTCCAGTGGAAATAAATGTATTTCGACGGCGGTTTAATTACGTTTGCGTTTGTTCTTGACAGTTGATTGAAACGTCGTTCAATTTTTGTTTTCGGGCTGTGGTCACAACACAATTTGGGCTTGCGAGGATCGGCATAAATTGGTTTTTGAATTTTAAACTAGGGCCACAACACAAATATGACCCGCGCTTTCGGATCAATAGCGCCGCATATTAAGAATTAAACCGGCATCCGCAACGACGCCGTCTGTTTTGCGATTTTTTTAGACCGGAAGCTCAAATCAAATTTTACGACTGTTTGCGGAAATAAAACGCTTGATAGTGTTGTGTGTTTGAATCACGAACAGTCTGTATGATTTATGGCAACAATAAATTATGCGGCAACAGTTGTGTGATTGGAATGATTCGTTTACCGGCGTCGTTATCAACTGCGAGCACCTGTGATGGGGAAACGCTGCCGAGGAGGGGGAAATAGAGTCCAAAACTAGGGACGGGAACTTTGACATAAATGGAAGGAGTTAAACGCGTTTACAATGTCATAAACAATTTTATTGCCGGTCATCCAGAAGAATTGTGGCTTTATGAACAACGCATTGACGATACACAAAATGGCGTAATCAATTACGTCGAGAATAATAAATGCGGTCGATACGACGTTTATTGACGAATCAATTCGTTTAACATCGCTTCGGTTCGCTAGTGCGAGATGATGATGACGTCGTTAGGATGATGGGCCAACAGTAGACATTTGTCACCTGCGCTGGCACCGTTCCAGCACTAAAGATGTGCCAGTTAATTAGTTGAGCAATTGGAAGCATTTCAACCGGCTCTTTGATTTAGAGAGTGATAATAGCGAGATCATTTAGATATCGAAAATTAAATAAACAACTAAATGAAAACAATGCCAATTTAAATATGCGATCGTAATCATACGAGCCAGTCGCAGAAGAATTATTTTTAACTCACTTTTTCTCGCGGTGATCGAGATAAAATTAACCTAACGAAAATAAAGAAGGGGCCATTAAAAAGATTAAATGTCTTAACGAGACAGTCATAGCGATTCTTACGTCTGAAAACTGAATTGGTGATTTATTTATATTTATAGTATGACTTCGTCATTGATGCCTCATGTCTGATGAGCGAGATCTGGCTGATATTATGACAAAATGATACTTTTCGATTTAATAATGCGGAGTCCACTTCAACATGCATCTGAATAAATAAAGAATCAATAAAAGATCAAGGATTCGAGGCTTATCTAATAGATATCAAAAAATACTCTGGCGTCTTATTGATGTAGGTCTCCGCTGCATGAACCAGCATTTTCCAACCTCTTTATCTGACAGAAATAATTAAGTTATTAATTAAAAATCACTCCTGAACAGTAGGTCACTGACAGTGAGTGTCGCCTGTGTGCAGGACTTTAATTAGCGCCTCTGTACTTCTGAGCTTGAAAGGATGAACTACGGCCTATATTACTTTTGTACCTAGGATAAAACCGTGTCAGACCGGTCCGACACAATTTAATCCCTTGCCATCCACTTACACCGCATATAGGGAGAAGGGAGAGAGAAGATAACCTTTGCACAACTCTTCGAAATTCGATGCAAAGCGAGCAAATTCCCTGTAACAAATTACATTTCTAACCAGGTCCATGTGTCCGATTCAGCCCTCCAGCGAGAGACCCGTAGGGGAAATATCGTGACATGCGAAGTCCAGGCGAGGACTGGACCACAGAACGTGACTGTAGTCCTTACAAAAGAATACACACTAACAATGCGAAGATGCTACTAGGTTAAACTCTTTAAGATTAGCATTGAAATTGCCGTGGTCAGTCAGAAATCGACTGACCCAAAAGTCTAGGAAGAACCAGCTACGATTTAGCCTGGCTCTAATATCAGGAATGAAGACGTGGTGGTTATTCCACCACATCTTCATTCCTGATTCTTCATAATTAAATTGACTATTTAATTAACGCCTTGTTGCGTCCTGGCAACACCACACGGTGGCGTCCCGGAAATGCGTTACTCCGCCATGATGACTTTGGAGACTCTCATCTCGTCCTTTCTATGGCATCCATAATCGGTACCGAACTTGTTTATTATCATCGTAACATATTATCTTGTTGATGATCATCGGGAAGGGTACCTCTCTGCCGATACTCTGGACGCTGGACCGCCACGAGTGCCGTCACTGCCAGAGGTCGCCAACTAGAGCGTACCATGAGTCGCACGGGTCACGTGCCTTTATTAATTGATAAGCTGTCTAATGATATAATGTGTCGATGTGTTCAACGTATAAATGTGTTTACATTTTCATCAGCGGCGAGAGCAAGGGCTCGCCATGGTCCGAGTCACAAATCCTTCTTCCATGTTTTCCATACCTTTACAAAGAGATAGGTAGTTCACCTTTTGGGGTAAGAATCCTACCTCTCCTGCCACTGATCAAAAGCCGATTCGTAATTGTAAAATTGTAGTGGCGCTGATAACGGGACTGTTTTATATGAAAAATCTGAAGGCTATCAACTGGATTTGAACATCGAGCAGAAGGACGTCGGCAATAATTAAAAGTGATACTGTTGAAAATGTCCGATAAGCGCGATGTGTCCAACAACCAACTGCGTACAATACAATCCCACAGAAGATGGAATTATTAACGAACAATCCTGATTCATATCCTATGCCCTATGCGGTAAAACACGGCTTTGGCTTTGTCAACCAACGCCCAAAAAAATGACCATGTTCATCGAGTAATATACCCAGGTAGTAGACTGATAGAGACATTCGAACGACCTTATTATTAATCGAAAAATAAGGAGGACGTGAGGAACTGAGTCGACCGATGAAGGGGATAGTCTCAGTCCTGTTTCGAGCGAATAAAAGCCGATTGATTGGCTTGGCCCCATTCTGAAATGGCTTTAAGAGCGATATCGGCTTTGTTCTCTAGCAAGATTCAAGAGCTAGCCTCGATAACTAAAGTAATATCATCGGTATATGCAAGGATATTGTAGTATATCGGTATATTAGTTTTATGGAGACCGTCACAGAGTACATTCTAAAACAAATATCACTTATATTGTTATTTATTTATGTATTTATTTATTTAAAGACAATGCGTGATTGGCATTACAGAATGACCCAGTTCGCCAATCACGCATAACACATAATAATACATGAGAAAAATAAATAACAAAACAACAACATATATTACAATAAATTGAAGAAAAGAATTATAAAATTTCATATAGGATATCAACAAAACGGCTATATTTGACATCGAATAAATCCACATATTCGGCCAAATGGTTGAGCAAAGTAATAGCTCTGGCTACCGGAGAGTTTCTGAGTGAGCCTGTCCTCGCCTTTGGCGGAAGAAAAAGCACACGTGAACGGGTTCGATGGTAGTGAGGTGGCGCCCATAAGGACAACTCGCACAGTACAAGGGGGTTATGTACTGCGCCAACCAATAACTCGAAGAGTGGCTGCCAAATGAAATCGATCTTCTTCTGGGTTACAGGCAGCCTGCCCATGCGCTGGGGTATAAGCGGGTAAATCCAAACTCCTCATGTAGAGATACCTAGAAATTTCTTCTGTATCTTCTCTAATCTGAGGGAATTCGAGGCGTCATAAGGCGCCCATATAATGGAACCTGATTCGAGCAAGCTCCGAACCAATGCATCGTATAGCACTCGTATGACTAAGGTGCTACGTATGTGGTGAGAATTTCTCAAGACGAAGCCCAACATTCTTGACGATCTCATGCACACGTCCGATACATGTAAACTAAATTTTAACTTAGAATCAAACAAAATACCCAGATCTTTAACAGACGATTGCTTAGGAAGAGTTACGTTCCCAAGACTGTAATTAAAGATGATGGGCTCTTTTGATCTAGAAAATGTCATTGTTGTACTTTCAATGCCAATGGAAGACGATTTAGTATTGACCAACCGTGCAAGAATCAATGTCCAGCTGCAACGAAAGGGCATCTTCCACTGAAGTAATAGATCGAAATATTTTTTACTAAGTCGTCTCTGCGAAAGTGAAAATTGCATTGAAGGACACTATGGATATCATTTATAAATAAAATAAATAATAAAGGTCCTAAATTTGATCCCTGCGGAATACCGGAAGGTGTATTGTATGTATACGACGTTTGGAGTCGTATTTCACATATTGTTTCCTCTCTGAAAGGTAACTCGAGAAGAAGCGTACGAGATTATCCGATAGCGAAACCTCTGGTTTCAGAATGGAGTCTGGCGCCAGTCGACTTTATCAAACGCTTTTTCAAAGTCGTTGTAGATAACGTCGACTTGAACCCCCTTGTCCAATGACTTAGACACAAAGTTTGAAAAACCAAGAAGGCCCGTGACTGTTGAGCGTCAGGCCGAAATCCATGTTGCTCGTCGATAATTCTACATTCAATATGGTTAAATATGTATTTATGCAGAATCATCTCAAACAACTTGGCAGGTCCGGATAGAACAGCCACTGGTCTGTAATTGGCGACATTCGACTTATCTCCTTTTTTAAATATGGGAGTGACTTTGGAAAGTTTCCACAAGTCTGGAAACTGGGACGACTTTATCGATGGGTTGAAGTAGGCGAGAATTTTGGTGGATTAAAATCTTGACGTAACAGGCGAAGAAGGTATACGATCAGGTCCAGCTGATGAACAAATTCAATTTTCCATGACATCGACACGAGCTTTGTCTACGGTGTCGATGATTAGCTGTGGTGCATTCGAATAGTAGGATGATAAACTAATATCGCGATTATATATCCTTATGTGTAAAATCCGATACCAACATGGTAGAAGATGTACGTCCAATGCCAGCAATGGACAAGAGAGGGAAACTCTTTACAAAAAACCGCATACCAAGACGGCTTGGGTCCCCGCATGGTATGGACACGAAAAGGGAGCCCTCACGTCACGTGTGAGACTCAGGTTCCTTTGGCCTCGACTACCATGCGAGAGTTTGGTAAGGCCCATGCCCTCAGCGAGTGACTGGCAAATGATGATTATGATATCATTTAATATCGATTTATTATTACTATTTTAGATTTTTAAACTTTCTCAATTTGGCGCCCCTAATTTTTTGGCGCTTATGTGCGCCGCACAATCAGGCCATATGGACGGCGTGCCCCTCCTTCTTAATACACTTAAATATAGCAACCTTACAACGGATATATTAATGATGTTCTGCAATTATTTCAAAAGGATTCTATTGGTTGTATCATCGTACTTCACGTCTGTCTCCTCGTTTGTTAATCGTCAATCCCGGGGAGAGAGAGACTTAGAATTTATTAAGACAAATTAAACCATATAGTGGCTGAATTTATGATACACTTCTGAAATTATGACGTTAATAAACGTACACACACATTTAATTTGATCATTAAAGATTTAATGTTCATAATTCTTGTAAATTTATGACACAGTGTTCCACAACAATGCGTAATAATTGTAAACATTTATGATTACATATATTGGGCAAATATATTATTCTGATTGTAATGGCTACACGAATTTAACGAGCACTAATCGTAAATAAAATTTTTAATAAAATACGAGAATCAGAGTGAAACGAAAAGTCAAACGGTAGCCAAAGTATGATATGAATACTCCTGAGAATATGGACTTGAAATACATACGGGTATTATATTGTAATTTATTTTAACCGAGAACCCATTGTTTTTAGCTCGATAGAGTTTCTTGGGTGTGTGGTCGACCGTATCCTTCCTCGACCTTCTCATTCATCTTCAAGAGATAAACAATGACGCGGTCCATGGCGGGGTTAGGCGACGCATTACTGGTAATTTTTCCCCGTACTGTAAACACGTATTCAACTCGTAAAACTTTATTGTGCCGTAAATGGATCGTCGTTAGTGTTAATTCACCCGAGCAATCTGTTCATTCATACCGAGCACGTGTAGGTGCATGCGGAGGCCGCTAAAGATAGCTCTCTGGGGTGGCGCGTGTTGCTGCTATTCAAAACAAGCTGCTGAGGCCGCAACTCACCGACACAGCCCGACCATTTGTTAACCATCCGCACTCGAAGACGAAACTAATTGACCGACCGTAGATCACATCACCAATTTAGACCTGGTGAACAGCCGCACTTGACTCCGGCGGCAGGGCGAGAGGGGCGGGCCCTACTACATCTTCCAGCTGATGCCGAACACGAATTCCTGGCAGGCCCTTGACGATCCTCCGATGTGTGTCGGGAAGCATTATTGCTTTTAAAACAGCATAGAAATAACCAATTAACCCGTTAAAATACCGGGAGCGGTTGAAGTATGAGATCGTGCTGAGGAATTGACGCCAATGCATCTAGGAATTTTGTTAAATAAAAATGGACTTCGAGAGTAATTTAATGGAGACTATTTTGAATGACGCTTTACTTCAAACTTCTTGATTGTATCTCACGACTGTGAAGTGTGACCATAACCAATAGCACGCCGATAGTGTCCGGCGCCTATGTGCAGAACTTTAATTAACGCCCCTGTACGTTTAATGTGCTTGAAAAGACGAACTACAAGCAATCAGTCAAATATCTATTATTTAATGTCGTTTTAATAAATTATTATGTTATACTTTTGATGTTTTCCCTCTTAGCGCCTCTAATTATCGGGCGCCTGTGTGCGCCGCACAAACTGGCCATATGGACGGCGCGTCCCTAAGCATAACTAATATTATTAGGATGTCTTCAACGTTTTCTCCTGCATAATATGTAATCTATAGCTCATACATCGTTCAACAGCTATATAATTCTATAGGTAAATTGTGGAAATTGTCGTGCGCAATAGAGTAAGCCCACTACCTAAGAGAGAAATAGTTATATCTTTAAAACTAGTTAGCCTATGTGAGTAACATAAAAAGCATTAGCAAAATGATTTCGACAATTGTCTTATTTTTTTCTAAACAAACACCAGCATCAAAACTTGCACGCTTTCTGATTCTCTATGTGAAAAAACGAACCCATTTTTACAGTTATATTGATAAGGTTCATCCCAAAGGATTCATTTTTAGGTATGGGAAAAGCCTGTATCCCCATTGACATATATTGTATGGTGATTAAGCTGATTATAACATAATCGATATCTCAAAGTCATTATTTATGTAAGCTAATATTCTTATTTTAAATAAAATTATCATAAATCAGTGTAATTCAATTGAAAAATGTACCATAATCATTGGTCCCGTACGGGACCTTTATATATACCGTGCAATAAACGACACAAATCCGCGGACCACTGAGCGTTTAAAGTTTAATAGTATTTCTATTAAGTGGTGTTTTATTTCTTAATTTTATTATACTAGGATTATTTTGTTAATAAAGAGATAATTTGAGTTCATCATTCAGTATTTGTTTTACTATAAGTTTCATACATGCGGTCCGTACAACATTTTTAATTTTGTAACTGTAGAAAAGGGTTGCTTACCCCTGGTCTAGATCAATGGTGGCCAACCTTTTACATGAATTTAAAATTAAATTAAAACACAAGGACATGTTCACAGTTTTCCAAATATAACAACTCACAATATTCTCGCCAGTTTACTGCGCTTACTCTAATTTTATTTTTACTTCTAATTTTTTTGCAATGATATAATTAGTATAAAACGATTTAAAAATAGTCGAGCAAAGACGTAGTGCCATTGGTTTTACGTAATACTGATAGCGCTCCGTCAGTATACTTACTGACGAGTTTACTATTATCTGATTTTAGATTTTCTAGGCATGATTTTACATTTTACAATATAGCGTATGCTCATATAGTTTACTATGCAATGATTTAAGACTTGCTCGTTGAAATGCCATGAAGTGCCACCTTTGGCTAGATCCATTCTTTATGAATGAACACATTGATATTTTTAGCCGTTCATGGGATTCGAAGCCAAAAACACTACATCTCAAAGACATTAAATCTTTGTATTTTTGCTACCTCCGTAGTCTAGATCTCTTTCGCTTATAGAAAATCCTAATAATTAAGCTAAGAGAACTATTTTAATGTTGCTTATGATTTTTCCAGAATTGTATAATCGACATTGTGTAGATAATTTATGACATAAGATGCATTAACATCAGATAACATGATTTTCTACCGAGATATTTTTGATTCTTCTACATAAGTCTTAAGAAGATGATAGACAATGAAGACTGTTTATCAAATCAGAACAGATTGTACTACTGGATGTGGAGAATATTGAGAAAAAAAAATCGGTTAATTGAAGATTCGTCACGGTAACGCACTTCAAGCATTGAAGAAAAATATAGAGTAGTTTTTAGGCATATCCCATATAGTTTTTGTGTAAATTAATCTTCAAGTTCTTCTCTAGCTAGGATACTAAGAATAAAATACTATTTTAAAGTGTCAGGCTGTAGACTTATTTCAGATATTTTGTTTTTAAATCAATTGTGAATTAACCCTTTAATCGCCACGCCAATTATATGGATGTTTACCGTACGCCACCATTATTTATTCATAGATAAATTCGTAATAGCGTTTCCGTACCTGTACGGCGTGGCGCTGGTGGTTAGACCGATTTCTCGTGCCTGTACGGCGAGGAGTCCAAACGGTTAAAGACGATCAATCATCTAGAAGAAGACTTAACATTATTATGCTGCTCAGATTTGTTTATATATTTTAATTTAATTATTATAATTAATAATGCAATTTATGCTGAGTGACATTATATTAAAATTCAATTAAATCTCGAGATAATTAACTATGAAATTATCATTTCAGCAATACGTTTGCTTTGATAATAATTTCACAGCATCGGAAATCGTTTTATTTGTATGAAAATATGGCGAACGAATATTAATTTTCAAATTCAAAATTTAATATAGCCGAGGATATTGAAATTATTATAAATTTCGTGCGCGATCGTTGCGAATTTTAATTGAGCGGTTTTCTATGGACGACAGAGTATTCGACAAATAAAGAAAGGACGGAGAAAGCTTAGCAGTCTCCAGACTGCTTTGTCGGAAATAAATGATGAGGGTTAGCGAAGAAAGACAGAATCGGAAGGGGGTTTAAAGGGTCCACGACCCGGACGCGTATTACGCACAAATTCTGCAGAAATTACTCATTTCAACGTCATCATCATGCAGAGTGGTGTACGCTTTTTTTAATGTGGCAAGACGATATTTCAGCGATTGTCACCTTTCACCCCAACAACTCTGCCAGCACTCAAATATTGCGATTGCACCGCGAATAGATGCACAGGTGACAATGCACGTGGTCCAAGGGAACAATGATCCCTTGCGTCCCCATTCATATCAAATATTACGGAAAAAAAAATGATTACGGTTCGTCGAAAACATATTTTTTTGTACACAGCTTGTATCAATATTGAAATGATTGATTGTTGTTTTATTTGAACGATAAGGCAGCACGCCGATAAGGATCCCCTTATAATTCTGCGTTTATCGTGTCTTGTATCATCATACGAGTGATACAAGAAGCGATAACACCATCGATTACAAAATTGGTAGCAGTATTGATATTATACAAGAGCTCCACAAAGAATTCTTATCATCCAGTGCCTTTTTATTTATAGATTTTCACAACAACAGCAGCAGCTCAATCGATGTATGATTGGATTATGATTGATTTTTAAGTGGTGTGCATATGGAATTTGCATAATACATGGCTGAAAAATCGATGAATTTATTATTTCGTGTACGGTGGATTCGGCATGTGTTGCTAATGACAGGAATAAGTTTGTATAAGAATCGTTTATGGCCGATATCGACATTAAAATTGAATTACGACCCACCCCGCCACCTTCCGGACCTGAAGCAGGTTCTTCAGCGGGACTACTTGACGGAATTACTAGCTGGGGTTGTGACTTATGTGGCCCCTACAGTAAAAAATTGCAAGCCATTAAGGGTAGCAACGTTTACCCTCTACGCCTTCCACATCGCTATTATAAATATTAATATATTTTTATTTTTTTTATACACTTTTTTTTCTTTAAAAGACGTGCAACATTTTCTGGACATTTTATTGATCCGGGTAGCCGGAAGGTGTCGGGTATAAATGATCTGTGTTGCAGAAGAAAAATGAACGTGGGGCGAAGGTGAGGGAAAGTAAAATCACACAGACCCATGTTGGGTTTCCGATGAAATTTTTCTATTTGTTCCGGATAAGATTGGTTGGAAAAATCCCCGTGGGGTTTTCACAAGAGTGTGGAAAAGGTCTATAGTCATTATGTATACTTGGCACAATCAGACTATTCCTGTGGAGTGGGTACAACGTGACCCGGGATGGAATAAAAAAATATATACACACACACACACACACCAAAGGGTCTGTGATGGCATGTAATATTTTTGGCGGTTGTTTGGACCAATTTGGAATTATTATTTAGTAAATAAATATTATCCATAAACGCATATATTTAAATCCTATTCAATGTTAAGCACAATAAATTATTTTTATTGACTCGAGAAGATTGTTTGAGATTTTATTGTTAGATGAGTTAAACGCTAGTTCACTAATTTATTAATAAAATCAATAAGACAACAGATAAAAGTCTAATATTATTTATAGATATGTATCTACAGTGTGTTATTCTCAAAGATAAATTAAATAAAAATAATTGTGATCCATTAAATATCGTGTTTAACTCATTGATCTCATGATTTTTATTTATGTAATAATCGAAATATATTATAGGATTCTTTAATAAAATATTTTAACGATCATTTATAAATGATATTTTGACTTCCATAGCGTAATCTATATATTTTCTATACCAGCATTATGGATAAAAAAACACTTCAGCTTTATTTGATGCAAGAAATAAATCTATTAATAATGCAATTATCTAGTGAATATTCCATAGATATGATTTAATATTTTTGTTCAGTATTTTAACATTAAAATATTGACTTTTTCTTATTCACTCAATAAAATGGCTTGGATGACGATATCCATTTTTAAAGAATGATTTTATAAATGTTTAAACAAGTAAATTGATAATAATAATTTTACCACCAAATACTGCTCAGATAATTCTACCATTACATCGGGAATCATCTTAACCTTTAAAGATATTACATTAAATATAGTATGAATTCAATTCACATGATTTTGTATGAGCTCCGTGACTTTTTATACACGGTTTTTATTTAAGCGGCTATTTCAACGAATGAAGGATCAATACGCAATTCCTGTAAACTCTGCTAATTATTTTTTTTAAAGATAAAATAGTCGAAAGAGTTAAACGTCGTAATAGATTGTAGTATTAAGATAATTTTAACAAAATACTTCAGAGATATAATCGAGTAATAATAACAAAATACTTCATAGGATAAAATATAATCGAATTAATGGGTCGGCACGTGTTTTCGCATACCGAGACGGAAAACTCCATTTATTGCATTTATTTCGCCATTTTTTCCGCGACCGATTTTCGCATCGCCATAAATAGCACAGCGACGCCCATCCAGTATTCCCGTCGTACTATAGATAGCACCATAATATATATATATGTAATCGTGGAGAGCACACGAAAACGGGCAATGTACGAAATACATCGAAACAAAGCGCCAAACAACGACAGTGTTGTATAAAAAATATGAGGTGATTTTTCAGCGAATGTATGAAGCGTGTTTCCACCATTCTTCGCGAAAATATTTTCGCCGAGATACGAAAAAAATGGTACTCAGTGTAATGGAAGTGTGGTGGAGGCACGTGCATCCTCATACACACGTGTATAAGGAGCACGTGGCCGACCTGTCTTATTTTGTCAAGTGGCAATCATCATTACGCGTGAGATATTGCCATCAACACCATTATGTATGTCTCGGTCTCGGAGGGACGCACGCTCGAATTATTAACACGATTTGTTGATGATGGCCTCGGTGACGAGTAGGATCTTCGTCGAAAGGTATCGAGATTGTATTGAAAAAAAGATGAATACAGAATTTTTAAGACTCAATCAAATCCAAACGTCACTTTTTTGTTCTTGTGCTAATCCACTTAATTATCCTAGAATAATATTAATGAATAAATAATTATCAGGTGAATTTTCTGATAGTAGAGGATGGTTTGAAAATTTTAAGAAGCGATTCTCACTACATAATATAAAAACTTTAGAAGAAATTGCGTCGACTGACAGAGAATCTGCCAAAAAAATTGTTTCCAGAACCCTCCGAAATTATAAAAAATAAAGGATACACACTAGACCAGATATTCAATGCGAACGAATCGGGATTGTACTGGAAAAGGATGCCTCATCGAACCTACATATCAAAAAGCGAAAAACGTGCGAGAGTTTAAGGTGGTGAAATAAAGAATATCTTTACTATTATGTTCTAATTCTTCTGAAGAATTCATAATGAAGCCATTGTTTATTAATCGGTCTTTAAATCCCCGAGCATTGAAAGGTTTTGACAAAATGAATTTACCTGTTTATTGGAGAGCTAATAAAAAGGCTTGGACCACAAGTATTATTTTTAAGGATTAGTTTTACAGCGAAGTTGCAGCGAAGCAGCTAGTAAGTAGCGTTTTACATTAAATACAATAAATGACGGCTTGAGATTGGTTGATAAATTAGAACATTTTTTTTTAGAAAATTATCCTATAATGGAAAGAAGTTAGAAGTTCAAGAGGGAATTACAATAGATCTTGCCCTCTTATAACGATATACGTAAGATTTATACGCTAAAATCAGACAATCGCTTATTACAGATTTTTTAAAGGCTAAATCCAAAAGTCCTCTGATGATGAAAGCTCCGATCTCGTAAAAGAGTCGAACATATGGAATTGTAAGTGATAGCGATGATGAATTAATGATTATATGTTGTTAATGTTTTTTTTTTAAATTAAATAATATGAACTAACTTGTATAACACGGATTTGTATTATACGATGTTTTTGTGGAACCATATGACCGTGTTATACGAGGCCTAGGTGTATTATAACATGGGAAATAAAATGAGCATCGGGCTTATTATCCATTTATGCATGTATTTGCTTACCAGTAGCCGAATGATGAAATATATTCTTGGAATAAATTTCAAACCGCATTCCAGTGTCGCGGTGATTTTTAGCATTCTCGGAATCTGAAATCACGACAGAATTGAATAATTACATCCGCTCTCGTTGCTCTCGGTCTAATTAAATCAATTATTAAATTAACAGTTTTCGGCATATCAAACACGTGGTTATTATCCATGCACAGATTGAGTTCCTCCAGTTCAGTCGATGGTAACATGTCGTTTAGCCTACGGGAGAACGAGGGAGACGTGCGTGTTACCAATAGACGTGTGCGTAGCCCCGCATTAAATATTCAAATGGGGATGGGGGTTGCCATACGCACGTGACCCCTCTCCCCAGCCGCTGCCACCATCACCGGACATACTTCAGTCCTAACTAAATAACCCAATAACTAATTTTATTACGAGGCAATGTGAAAAATCTAAATTAATAAATCACGAGATCGAGATTGAAATTTTTGATTTTAATGGCGCCAGTTTTATTTTTTCAAGAAAAGGGCAGTTATGATTAAGAGATAATACTCTTGACGATACCCAGTGTGCCATGGATATTGTGCATCATCTAAATAACTGTGATAATCTCAATTGAGACACATATCATTTTTTATAATTGAATTTTCTGTATAATCTCAACAACTTTAATATCGTAGCAGATTAGTGTGAGACAGTAGTGCGCCTGTGTGCAGAACTCAAAATTAGCGCTCCTGTTCATCTGGTGTGCTTGAAAAGACGAACTACGAGCTATCACTTATATTGTTTTATATTATTATTTAATGTCGATTTTATTAAATTATTATACTTTTCCCTCTTGGCGTCTGTGTGCGACGCACAATCTGGCTATATGGACGGCGCGACCCTGGTATGATATATACTATACATTATTCTTCGGCATCAGTATTTGAATGACCATTCTCTTGCATGAATGTTGACTAACCTGTTGAATACGTCCATGAAATCGCATTGCATATTGTTATACGTTATCATTGATATCAGAGGAAAATCCTCCTCCAGTCGGTCCTCGATTGAGTGATCATTTGAATTATTTATTCTTTAAGTGCTTCGTCCGTTTTCGGTCGTAGGCGATCTACTGGTCTTTTCTCGATAATTTTCTTGATTTTGGCGAGTATTGACTGATGTATTCAAAGCTCCTTGTGAAGAAGTTCAAGTGCGATTTATTATATATATTTTTATACTCACTAGAATAAGGTATGGAAGGGTTGCCCTCCATAATGGATACCATGCACATGGTTACGTTCCTCAGAAATGAAGAAAGGTGGATTAATAGTTTCGCTTCACGGCTTAAGAAAAAATTGTTAAGCTCCATCTTAGACACGATTCGTTAACACGGTTCAGCAATGTTTGAAGTTCCTCGGCACTCTCCGCCAGTATTGCGGAGTGGATGAATTACTTGCAAAGCCATAATTAATCCATCGTACTAAAGTATCGTTTTCTCAGGTCTATCATGAAGGAGAAAGTGTAAAAAGTGGGCTCCGTAATATTTTAAACCTAGCCAATTTAGAACATCTAGAATTGTGTTAGTTGTAAAACAGAGAATGATATGGGAAGACCATAAGAACTCAGCCTAAGTCCAAACATGGATAAAGCATATAAAGAAGAAAAGAAACATGTTTAGATATTTAAAAATCCAGAAACACGCTTAACACGCCCAAAAGGCTGATAAAACAAATTGTCAGAAAGAATATGGACCATTGAAAATAAGTGAAATTAATCTACCACGGAGGCGTATTTTAAGGTGTAACTTTTTTTTGGAAAGAAATATCTAAAAAGCTCTTGAGAAAAGCTTTTGTAAACTTGATTTAAAATATCGGGTAATTTTTTTTTAAATAGCGGGTAAAAAAAAGAAATGGCCGATCTGCTCAAAAAAGTTATCTGTGAAAGTAAAAACTATAAGGAGAATATGAAAAAGAAAATTGACGCCTTTGAAATGTGGTACTGGCGACGTCTGCTGAGAATACCATGGACATCTAAACGCACAAATGTGTCTGTCCTAAAAGAAATGGAGAACTACAAAGAAGACCGACTTTCGACCATATGTCTCAAAAGGATTCTTCGATACTTTCGACATCTCACCAGAAGAAACGATAGAATGGTCACGATCCTCAGACATGAGGGTGCCGACTAAAGAAGATCTATAAACTCAGATCTGACGTACTATTCAATTTACTTGCCTTGAAGATGGACATATTTACTTCTTAGATCGTCCATGGGATACGAAGTATCTATCTAGCTATCTTTGTAAATAAATACTACTTATGCAATACCTAATTCGTAATATACATATATATGATTTTCTAAAAAGCCTTGTATTATAATTGCGATTTTAGGATGGATAAAACATGCACAAAAAGATCTTATCAATATTTTGGATACTTAAAACAATTTCTAATTATTACATTTAATTAGATTTACTTAGGATGAAATGGAGTTACTATGTATATACATAATATGGTCGTTTTAATAATTAATGGACATTTTATACCATATTTCTCTATTGGAATATTGTAGTTAAAGTTATCTGGAGGCTACGGTAGGAAGTGGTCGGTAAGAGCGATGACATAGACCGTATAAACAAATTACTCGTGGACCCTCCAGCGTACTATTTCAAGGAGCGACCTTTGTCTCAACGATACTCCAGGGTCCAGGAAAGGATAGACCCCGCCGCCCGAAAAAATAAACAAAGCAACACGAGATCCGGTCATTACGGGCAATTTTTTATTGCGAAATTTGCGTGTCGACTCCCATTTTGTTTGGCGAGCGCGCATGGAATGCGAAGGAAATCGGGATTTATTTGCGGAATAGCGGAGCCGGCGAGCATTCGTGCCGTATGCTCGACTTGGTCATACAACTTTATTAAAAAATAATTGTACTGTAACATGGATAATCAGCGATTATGTTGAAAAAATAAGTGCTTAATTTATGCGGATGATTTACGTACGCGAGGATATGTAAACCGACCCATTAAAACATATTTATTTAACTGTTTATTTAAAAATATTGTTAGTTGACATGAATATAAGTGCCGAATGATAATGCAAAATACAAGTGTTGACATTATTGACATTATTTGACGACACTATACGAGCATATGTAATTTCTATTTATTATATGCGTAAGTATGACTGTTGAATTAATCATGTAAAACTTGTCCATCTGTCAACAAACTAACGTATTGTGTCATTAAAAAAATATCGAATGAGCTTTCAGTAAGAATTCAATGTCATCTTCACTTATAAAGCTGCTTTTAGGATAACAAACAAATGAAAATCCATGGTGAAACAAGACAGCACTACAGAGACAATGGGATTTTAGCCAAAATCTGACATTAAAAAACAGGTTTTTAATACAAAAGTTGATGGCATAAAACTCAAAATGCTTGTTAAAAAATAATAAGGGCATTGAAAAGGAAACCATTACTTTGCTGTTTTGATATAATTTTACGATCCTTTGTAAAAATCGATTACATATCGATCTGAAAAACTAATAGCCTGAAAAAGAGAGATCTATTTAATACGAGAATCGATATAATTTCATATTTATTTTCTATTTTGTTTAAATCGGAATGATTTTAGCAAAGTCCTATCTAATTTTGAACATGTTATTACCAAATTTGGAGGATCTTTCTGATTTTGAAATATCTTTTAACCTAGCCGTGACGATGGGGTCTATTTGGAACCCCAAGTATTTTTAATTTTCCTCAAGTTACTCATCTATTTAAATTAAACATGTTTAAAACTTTTTGTATTTGTCTAAAATAGTCCGAAGAATAAATAAAAATAATCATTGACCTTTATTGGCCGCGAAAAAAAGATAAAAACAAAAATTTCATTTTACATAAACACAGACGCGATGTTTTTTCATTGCTCCGTACCGGATACGGGCAAAAAAACCATCGCGCACGTGCAAGTGCGAACGAGAAAAAACATAGTGCTGTGCAAGTGTTGAAACTACATGCAACGAGCCAGGAGCTTCGGAAGATCGTCGAGTTGCACGTCACTTATGTGTCATATTGATTAGTAAAAATATCCAAATTATCTACCAAATTATGAAGCATATTATGAGTAGCTATTTTTATTCATAGATAAATCCATTTTTAAAGCAAATGTAAAGGTATTGTCTAAGAATTTATCAATATCTAGAAATGTTTGGGGTCTATTTCCATACAAAATAGGCTAAGGCCTAATCGGCCAGAGCCGTTGGCTTCGAGCCGCCGTGACGGATCGGTTATACTCTATAATAACACTTGGTTGTACTCGGTAACATCGGTAATACTCTATAATAATAATTATATATATAATGTATTTTTGGTTGGATACAATATAACGAAAAATGACGCATATACTATCTGATGTATTCTAAATCCATCGGTTAAAGCGGCTCGAAAACAACCGCGTCGTCCGAAGGGGGTCTCTCAGGGACCCCAAGCATTACAAGTCAAGATATTGTTAAATTCTTCATTGATTTTTTTTAATTTATTATTCTAAGCATAGAAATAGTTAAGTTATGCTTATATGTTAGTTATGTTATGCATAATTTAGTGGATATGTTGGATTTTTAACTAATCAATATTATGGGTATATAACAACGCTCTCGGCGATGTCTCGCCGCAGACTGAGCTATCACAGCACGTGTCAATCAAAACATAGCGGGCGAATGTTTGCGAACAGCGAATATTGTCGGTTTTTTTTTTTTCGCAATTGCAGACAATTAGGGGAAGTGATTATTTATAATATTTATTCTTTAGACATTTTTGGACAAACAAAAAAAGTTTGTGCAATGTAGGATTTATTTTAAAAGAGTTATTCGTGAAAAATCAAAAAATTGGGTAACATTATATACCACATCGGCACGGCTAGTTTAAATAGGTTTATAGATTATACCTTTAACAATAAAATTTATATTATGATACAAAAATGAAGTCATGGAATAGTACTATTATGAAATAAATACTATGATGTTTATTGCATCGTATTAACGTAAAAAATTGATCTCAAATGCGATAATGCTAACGGCAAAACCCTATTTTGTTCACTTATCATTTGTTTTGAAAACTATTTATTTTAGTAACTTGACTACTGTGTAATACTATATAATATATGTCAGATTGAGGATAATTGTCAACTAATCTATGCTAATATTTAATCAGTTATATATTTCATTGAATTTTTATATCTAGCAATTGCAAAATTGCTGCATCATAAAAATAAAGCAATAAAACGTTGCAGCTATCTTGTATCGAGTTTCTCAAACAAAAACGTGAGACTGATAAATGTATTGCAGACGCCATGACGTCGGCGGTCGTCGATCCCTGCTTTATTATTTGTTTCGATAATTATTTTAAATGAAAACAAGCCACATTCGCCACTGCTTTCGTGTAAATTTCTTGACCCTTGATATAAAAATACAATAAGAAAATTTACGACTGTTTGTTGCATTGTAATTTACACATTTGCGCCTGCAATAAAACATTGTATTCATACTTCACATGCAACACGAAACATAAATCTATTTAATTTTTATCCGCGAAACGTTGGCGTGCTCGAAATCGTGACGTATTTCATTCGAATTAAATTTAAATGTAATAATGACGAACGTGCATCTGGTTATTTATTCGTACACGGATATTGCGCGCGAAATTCGAACGTGAAATTTACATAAAATTGTAATAAATTATTCAAGCATAATTAAAAGCAAAATACGATTTTGTTAAATGGCGATGATTGGTGAAAATCAGTGCATTGCATCAGAAAATGTACGATCAATCATTCAGCGGTTACATAAGGTGAAACAAATAATAGTGATTCATAAGCTAAACAATCAAAGTACACTCTCCGTATTAACAAAAATGGTATAGTAACTAATCGCTATATAATCCGTACAATAGTATGACGCTCGAGACATCGCCGGATGATTGATTATGCGGCCGTTTTTTCGATAAAATCGCATGAAAATAAATTAAAGATTAAAATTCGCGATACCGACAAATTAGTTGTAAATTTTTCGAATCATATCCAGCTAATGACTGTGCGAAAAGAAATCAAAATTTATTGCCGCAGCCGTATATTTGCGATGCGATATAATCCGAGGGATTAAATGATAACTGAAAATCAGCAGGGGCGCAATCGAAATTTAATACCATTTTTAATATAATAAAAATATAATTGTTATAATAAAATCGCAAAGTTTATACAGCACATGTGTACGTGGTGCAGTGAATTCGCACACTTTGCTCGCATTGTTTGTTTTTATGACATTGATGATACGTGTCAGAGGGCAATCGCCGTGTAACAGGTTCTGCAGATGGCCAATACTGTTTATTGATTTTTTAACTTCATAATAAAACCGTTGACAATGGACTGGCTATGCCATCGGGGACTACTGTTCCATCTCAAGGGAAATATTGATAATATTTTATACATGAGATGATACGTTTCAGAGACCACCGAGTAAAGAAAAATGTACAATGCTTATAGAAAATGTGATCCATTCTTTACATATTTTATTTATTTATGAATTATTATTTGTTATCGTATTGAAGCAATGTTTATACCTCGACGTTTGAATGAAAACTGAAAGGCATAGTATACTTTTCAGCATGGAATAGCATTACGTATATATTTTTAGTGATTAGTTAACGTTAACACTAGAGATGTTTAATTATTTATAGCAATTAAACCCGTCGTCATTTTAATAGATTCTGTTAAATAATTTTCCGAAACTGTTTGTTAATAATTTAAAATTGAAGGTTAAATGGAATGAGACTGAGTCTGTGGTATGAATTAGCAAATGAAGATTAGGTTTTGTTTTGTCAATTTTTCTGTCTATTCTTAGCTTGTGAGCCATATAAAAGAGATAGCAAGCCGGATTTTACTAGCGAGCTGTAGTTTGCCGACCCCTGTTCTAAACCATCTTGTTTATTCGTTTTAGTGATTAGTTGAAAAATAAACTGGGAAAAAAGGTGGAAAAAAGGGCTGACTATGTGGCTTTCCAATCATTTCTCTTCAAAAAAGACTATATTAGACCGAGTTTTAATAAGCCCAATTTTTCTGTCACTTAAAACGTCAAAAATGGACCATTTTAACTCCTAAAACGCCCTATAAATAATATTTAGAAAATTTAAAATTAAATTGTAATAAACGCGTTGTCAATAATAGATAAAGCCATTTATTTCTTTACACAACGCTGATGATATAAATCCGGAAAAGTCACAACTAACATTAAGATATATATCTTTAGACTTAATTATTAAGACTGTATATAAGCGAAAGAGACTTAGAATACCGAGCAAAAATACAAAGATTTAATGCTTTTTAGATGTATTGCTAGAAGCTTCAAATCCTATGAACATAAGTATCAATGTATCATAAAAATAGATCAAGACTAGGGGCGGCCAACGTATGTCGCATGGGCCAAATGTGACGAATTGGAAGATTACAATTACAAGTGGCGCATTTCAACTTGCCAATCTGGAGTCATTGCATGGTAAAACAAGAGGATAAGATATATTTGAAAAATTAAAATCATGCATAGAATATCTAAAATTAGATTATAGTAAACTCGTCAGTGTGTCAACTGACAGAGCGCCGTCAGTGATAAGTAAAGCTGTTAGTATTAGATTTGGAATATGATGAACTTGTCCTTTTTTTAAGTATTAATATAAGTTATTTTTTATAACAGGAAAATGATCACCTAGTTGAAAGAACCTTACTATTAGATAACAACGAGCTATTTGATTAGGCATTTTAGGTTAATTTTACTAGACATCTGAATGATCTAATTTCGAAACCACGAGGTATGAATAAATTATTTCCTGGCGTAGTAAATAGGATCAATTAATTTTAAATGAAATATTAATATAAAACTAACCATCTCTTAGTTAGAAAATCAGGATTTAAGACAATATCCGCGCTTGAAAGAGAATGCGCAATAATTTAGAAAAAATCACGTCATTGTCAATATGATTTGATAGTCGTTTTCATGATTTGGCTAAAAAGAAAACTATTTCTCGCATTTTTAAATAATGAACAGAACATAATTGAGGTTCTTGGGAGAAGAAAAAATTGAATTTATTAGATTAAAAATAAATATCAAAATGCTTCTGATATGATTAATTTTAGGCGCTCATTTGTGAACATTTTCTAGAACTGAGAAAATTGTAAAAATATATATATACATAAATGTCTCTTAAAGGACTCTTAAAACCAAAAAGTGCATTATTGGCGATAACTTAAGTATTGTTAAGGACTCATATGTCTGGACTCCTAGAGAGCAGAGAGAACAGACGACTCAAATTACAAGCTGAACTCGGTCTCGGTGCTTCATCTCGCTCAGTGCTCTCTGTCTCTCTCTCACTACAACCAATAACTGTGGTACAGAGCTATCTTCACTAAACAGGAATCTCCGGGAGCTGTACCACCATCAGCGGAGTTCCACGACAGATATCGTCCTCTCATCCAAGATATCATATCTTATTATTATAGATTGTTGCTCTAATAAACTTGTGTCTTTTGAACTAACGTACATTATTTAATTTTGATGAGTAGCAGATCCTACTCCCATCCCTATGTAATATCCGTAACCATACACGTAAGAAGGTAGAAAATATGCTTGAGCTATATGGCGTACCTGAAATCACATGTGAAAAGATTGGAGTATGGTATATGAAAGGTTGGCTACCACTGATCTAGCCTCATCTGATTATAAGGCACTCTTTGAAGGATAAAAAAATACGCATAGAATTATTTCCCCCTCAACAAAATTTCGAAATATAATGGTAGATAAATCTCGAATTTTATAACATTATTAAAAACAAAAACCTTTAAGGTTTAAAGGTAAAAAGGGTTAAAGGTAAAAAGGTTTAAAGTTAAAAAGGTTTAGGATTTCACATAAAATTGAAAAAAATTTGGATAGATAAGCAAAATAATAGCCAATATCTTAACATAGAAAAACACGATTGAAATTTTCAGAATAATTGTGTTAATAAATCTTGAGTGCTGAAAAAAAAGTATCATATTCCATGTACATATTAATGAAACACTCAATCGAATATAACATGAGCGGATGCGCAATTGGTCCGATATATTTATTTTTTATCGGTTCCGGCCAAATTCATAATGGCTCCCTAATGAAGTGGTTAATCCCCGGCGGTGAGAGCTGCGAACCCATACAATGGTGGCGGTGGGTGGTTGTAACGCCCAGACACCTTTGTATGGTTGCTAAAATCTATCACTTCACACCTCTCGATTGTCTGCAATATCAATTTACTGGATTATTGAGCGGAACCGCAATCGCGACGCGATTGAAAATCGACGCGAAATTTGATTCAAAAGAATTTGCATCGAGCGGTCGTTTCTTAAACAAAGATTTATTTCCTTTTGTAGCGTATAATGGTTCGATTTGCCGGGGCCATTGTCGTATTTTCGACGGCGCAGACAGACGGGGTGGCAACGTGATCCTTTCATTTGTCTACACCGTCACGGGAAAATCCCAAGAAAAATCGTCTAATAAAATTTATATAGCCTTTCTCGAGAGAGCGACGCTTTCGTATCGACGCACACAACACACGAGAATAATTGCATTATTTTCTTTTGTGACATTAACATAATGTTTATATAAAATGTCGATACTCACAGCGGCGTCTTCGTCTGCATTTCTTAGTCACGTGTATCAATTTTCACTGGCAAACATAACGATCGAACTTCACAGGTTTTCCGGGGAGAGGTTATAGCGTCTGTGTTTACTTAAACCTAACCTAGACGCCGACCGGAAAATTGCGATTCGGCGTGCGGCTCGCCGGTGGCGTCGCGGGCTCGCAGAAAAGCTTGGCATGGACGCCTCCGCGGACGCCTTACTATTTTGTTATTAAAAAGGCGTCGCGACGCCGGCCAAAACTGATTTATTTGGTGCGGTGTCGACCGAACGCCGACGGGTTGTGGCCCTGCTACTCACTGGCCGGGGGCGGGGGGTGAGAGGGGTCGTCTACTCGGAGGACTAATTCCGGGGCGCGCTCGTATCGAAGGGGAGTATGCGCCCAAGCGATGCGAATGGGGGTCGGGTTTAGATGCGAGCGGCCTATGTGATTCCACCTTGAAATCGGTGCGTTGCCGTCTGCACCCTTCTTTTCGACGTCGATGACTTTCGACGCGCGTCGCAATATTGCATTATTTTTTTTAAATGAACTTCAATTGGAAGACGTTTCATTTAATTACTTTATAATTATTTAAATAATATAATATATTTTTTACGCATGTTTAATATTGAGGTGTCCTTTAAAGGTTAAGATGATCCATGATCTAATAGTGGAACATTGACCTTATGATGCTGCCCATCACATGGAATACTAGGTGCTTTATTCAAAAGTACTTTAACCCAACCGTCACAGCGACTCGAAAATAACCGCGTCGTCCGATGGGGGTCTCTCAGGGACACCAAGCATTTCAAATTAATAATGAATTCTTCATCGGATTATTCATAATTTGGTCGATATTTTGGATTTTTTAAACAATTAATATGACACGTAAACAACAACGCTCTCGGCGATGTCTCGAGACTGAGCTCACGCAGCACGTGTCACACGTACGTTTCACTCACACTCGGCACTTCGTACTGGATGCGAGTCAGAAACAACATTACGCGCGTGGCAACAGCAGTGAATATTGTTGTATTTCCCCAATTGTGACATTTAGAATTTATATTAAAATAGCTATTCGAGACACTTGGGGTCCAAAATAGACCCCCATCGGCACAGCTAAATAGGATTTTTTAAAATGATGTAGCCTTCTGTTACTGGAGCAAATCATTTGTTTAAAAATAATATTTTATTTTTTTATTAGGATTTAGCCTTTTTGTTGTATCTCTAGAATAAATAGCAGTTTTTTAAATTTAGATAAATAAGTTCTGTTAGTCATTTTCTTAACTAGTCTCTAGTCAGTTGTCTAAATATATTTTTAATTATTCCCTTTTTATTATAATAGTATTACTTTTTCCGAATCACGGCACAAGTTTAGCCTTTATTTTAAGATTAAAAAGATACCTTCTTTTTTAAACCCTTCTAGTTATCGTCTGCTTCCGAAAAAAATGAATTTTCCTCTAGATGTACTTAATTTGTTATTAAGATGTAAATTCATTCCCTGTATTCATTGTTCAGATGTGTATGCTAGATCGCCGGCCACAAAAGGTTGGCGCGATCATGATGCATATGTGACATCATGCGGCCGGAAATGATCGAACCAGTGATGATGCAACATATGCATCACCGGCCACGAAAGTGTTACGCTAATTTTATATTTTCATAGCTTTTTCTTTTATTGCATTAGTATCGATAGGAATTATCTTCGTATTCAGTTCATTAAAGCTGTAATATCAATTAAAATCAAGGGATGAACGAAGGGTGCATATGATATTTTTTAATTTAATCAGTATTTGTAGTTTGTTCCAATGTTATTTAATTTATTTATAACACAACAATTTTATGGGGGATATGATTTTTTTTCTATAATTAATGATTTTTAAATAAACATATCAGGAATAATGAGTTATTTTTTAATTTAAATAAAGTGGTAAGAAGATCATAAAACCAAAAATACTAATCCCCGTTTGACTAAAAGAATTGATTAAATAACCGAAAACAAAAAAAATACCATTGACAAAACCAGAGGTTTTTCCTTATTCGTGGTCAGGAATTTGGCCTCTATTTTCACGAAATTAAAAATCACGTCTGATATGAGAGACTGTGAAGAGAAGTTCTAAAACAATTAATTTTGATACGATGCTGAAAATCGTAATGAATCCTTGGGTACGACGAAACGAGGAGAAGAACCCAGAACTCCTAGGACGGTGCTTAGATTAGGTTCCAATTTTTCTTGTCACCTATTTTTGAATACACATCAACAAATGTCTAATAAAAAAGTACGACAAAAGATACGAATGACTCTTGATTTAAAATAACGAGTTAGGGGTTCAACAAATAACTCAAATGAGTATAGTTAATTAGTCATTAGAAAAAAGATCTTGCGGAAGCTGTCAAACTAAGCTAAGTGAGATGTAAGCTCTGTACTTTTCTGCCAGCTTATGCGTAGTGGAGTTCAATGCATTAAACAAATAAAAAGAAGACGCCTTCGAAGTGATGGAGACTTAAAAAGAATTTAAAGTTCTATATATTAAGAATTAAATATATTTTAAGCAATATTATTCAGAAAAAATATGAATAGTGAAGGATTTTTAAAGAAAATATTTTTTTATATAAAGTTTATTTTTCACTTAATATTTTTTTTATATATTGACATTAAAATTAAATAAAAATAATATTTTTTTATTATCAAATAGTTCAAAAGTAAATTAGCATTTCGTTACGCACGTGCAATATTATTCTCCAGCTAAACTCACCCTCGTGTTACTTGCAGATCGATATTCCCTTAAGCACGTTATACACGTCAGTGATCATTGTCACAGTTTAAATTCAACAGGAAATACTATCAAGCAATAATAAAATATGGACAATCACAATAGAATTTAATACATTTGACAAATGATAAAAATGCGAAAAAAATCGTATTATTAATAAAAAAAAATGTGTGCAAGTAACATGTGCCATTTTTAACTGACTCACCGTAGTAATACGAGGGTTGCCAAGTGAAACTGTGAGCGTCGCCGTATCGTTAAGGTCGCTATTACTATTGTGTTAATAGATAAAATAGTCTTTATCGACTTGTAAAAGAATTCGCAATCGCTTGTCCGTCACCTTGGCAATTTTCGAAAAATTTCAATATCACCAATAATTCGGCAATAAATATTAATAATTTACGGATCGCATGAACAAGCAATAAAGTTAAGCCGGATACGCCCTACATTTAGGGTGCAATTAGTGGTTTTAAGGGGCGGTTGACACTATGATAATTTATGGCCGAACATAATATGATCGTATAAACATGTAGGTTTGTTCAGAAGAGATATGTCGAAAGTAGTCTGCTGAAAAAAAAAGAAAAACTCCATCAGCATACAAATGGCCGATATAAATCAGAGGTTACAGTTGCTGCGGGCTATCCAGACACCGGATTTCTGGTCCGGCCCGATGGAGCAGAATAGAGCAAGTGTGTAGACAACGGAGTGAAGAGTTGATCTCTTTATCTGCGCCATATAAGCTGATTTGATTGCGGTTTGCGGACCACCATTCCCTGGTTCTGCTAAATCATCTCTGATTTAGTTGGCCCGAATTGTTCATTGTGCGCGCAAACAGTTGCAAATAATAATTTATTAATTTTCATAATAGTTTTTCCGACTGTCATGATGCGCTTTCCCTATGAAGAGAGCAAAAGATAGTAGCTGCAGACGCTTCAAAGCACATCAAAAGAAGCGCAGCAAAGAGCCCGGGAAGTCATCACAATGAGCCAGCCAGTATTAATGCATCAAGTAGGCGCCTTTACAACCGGCTCGGGAGCCGCCATTGTAGCTCCCCTGCCCACCCTCGCACAAACAGGATCTAATGAATCTGTTCTCTTTCCATCGTTCGGTATCATTTTCCAATAACATGTGTCGGGTATATGTGCGCGGGATTTTTTTGTTTTGTTTTGAGCAGGACGCCCCTAATGACATTCGGCAAACACTATCTCTTGCACTTTGTCTCCATCAGCAACCGTGTTTGCTGATGGCTGCGGAGATAGTCGGGTCGGCAAACAGTGGCTCGCTGCTTCTTTACCCACTAGAGTCGCAGAGGCCATGGCCTGTCAAAGCCTTCATGTTCAAAGGCTCGTTAGCAACCACCTGCTAAAGACACCTTTCTTCTTTTCATACAAAGATTGCAAATATTAATTGGTATGCGTTGCTCGAAATGCTACGATTATACAAATAAACAGGAAATTTATTATTTAACTCATTTCTTATTAAAAAAAATATTTAGAATATTCATAAAGAATTCAGTTATCATAATTTATAAAAAGTTACTGATCCTATATCTTATCCTTATATTTCTAGGAGAATATTTTTTTACTTTTTCTTAGTGCATGTATCCTTTCCTTTCCATCAAATATACAGTAAACCCTTCTATAGCGTTCAGATAGGGACCACGCTATAGAATGTTAGACACTCATACAAAATTTGGAGTTAGGTTATTTTAATTGTATTTTGCGATTTGAAGCAAATCAAACATTTGATCCATTTTTATATTTTCAATCGATTTTGCAGACAACTGCTTAATGAACTGATCGTCTGCTGAAGTTGTTTTACGGAGCACTCCGCGACCTTTCAGGCGACCTGTATCACCTGAATTTGCGATTTTTTTTATTTTGCTAACCGTGACATTGAAGCAACCAACTGCTCTTCAAATTTCTCTACTAGACATCCCTGCGGTATGTGACGACACCAAAATCTGATTATCTACTCACCACTCAACTGATTGACTTGTCAAGGGCGATGGACTCTTATACAGTTAACCCTTCTATAGCGTTCAGATAAAACGCAATAGAAAGTTAGGCACTCATACAAAATTTGGGGTTAGGTTCTTTTAATTGTATTTTGCGATTTAAAGCCAATTAAACATTTGACCCATTTTTATATTTTCAATGACCTTGCATGTCTTTAGTTGAATAACAATAGCTCGTGCCTATAGGCGCGAGGGGGTATTGACCTAGCATATTTCTTCCAGTTTTTTAATTCACAACAAAGTGCCAGGGGTGTTCAGAGGACAGTTTTTTAGTTAATTATTTTAAAATGTTTTAGCATATGATGAATAAATAATAAAAAGGTAATTATAAATTATGATTTTTTTTCGGAAATATGGTTTATTTAGGATACATATTAATATATAATAAAAACAAACAATAATTGAAGAAAAAAAAATGGTGAACATTTTAAATTGGGTAATTATGCATTTAATTACTGTCAGAATCATCTAATATTACGTTCCATGGAGACTTTTTTAATACCAGTTGCTGAATTTATAAAAAAAATTGAATGATTGAAAACCCCTTTAACACATAAATACCTAATGCCTTAAAAATCGTATGCATCGATTTACTTGATCATAATTTGTTCCACGACTAACTAACTGTATTGTGATGGATATCCTTGGAACGTTTTTAGACGGTGATCCACTAAAAAAATAACAGAACAAGCAAAGGGGCAAACAGCTACTGATAATTATTTTCTAAGTGCACGTTCATATTTAAAATGCACATTAATAATATATTTACGAAAATTCTAATTTAACCATGAAAATATTGCTAATACGCTATAGTAGGGTTTATTGTATATTACATATTATTGTTTCATATTTATGAGTATTTATAGGGATAAGGTGAGTGAACGAGAATGGCGAGAGTGCGTTCTAGAGATATGGCAGGAGAAAATTATGGGAGTTTGAATTAGATTTTAACTTTTTTGGGTAAAATTGATTAAGGAAGGATTTTAAGAGCAGTGAGGGGTGGTGTTGAGATAGGTTAAAAAATGAGTATTTTTTCCTATCAAAATTTCAGAATCCTATTTCAGCAATAAGTTATTTATAATTTTTGTTAATACCGTAATCACCAATTATTACTTTAAAGAAACATAAGATTAATCCTAAAATAATAGTGCATAGTTTTAAACATAAAAAATATAGAGCTATTTCTCTTTTTGCAAGCCGTAAATTTCTAGGAAAGGAAAAAAAATTCTAACAAAATATAACACTTACAAATACAAACTAAAGAAGAACTAGGTCGTTAAATATAAGTATGCAAATGGAAAAAATGTTAGATATATTGATATTGTTGAGAAAAAACCTTAATTAATTCAAGTATAATTATGTCTTGGTAATTAATAAAAAATGGATCATTATACACATTTTTGAATAATTATTTTCTAAATCAATTATATTTCATTAAAAATAATATTATTATAAATTTACAAATAAAATTAAAAAGCCCTCTTCCCAAATTTTGTAAGAGAGGCTCTGATTTATATAACGCAGGTTTTCTATAAAGTGATCCTGATTTGTTCCTTATAGGAGGGAGGACTGACTGTATCCTAAAAAACATTTGCAATGCTCTGCTTCTAATATAATATTTCTAAATAAATGTTTTAGATGTAATATGTTTTATTGTCTTCTTATTATTATGCTTATTAATAAAATCCATTGAGTATGTTATTTCTACTCCTTTTATTTTGGTTTAAATGTAATAAGTAGGGATGAAAAATAAAGACTTAAGCCAACTGATTCTAATTCAATTTTCTAAATTTTTCCAGTCGGTGAATTGTTGTCGATAAATTTGAGTCGGTGATTGGTATTCAGTGAACTTTCCGGATAAAAAACTAACGTGCAAAAAATACTAGATACAAATATCAAAATAAATTGTTAGATTCTATTAGATATTATTCTAAAATCGTGTTGTTTAAACTACATCCAAACAAAAGTCATGTGAAATAAGAAATAATATTAATTTCTCCCTTCATTTATTTTGATCTCCATTAGAAAATGTTTGATAAAATCTTAGCGCATTAATCGAGGGATCTGTGTACATGTAATATTTAATAATAATATTTAAAATTAAATAAATGTATGTGCGAAACATCACGAATTAATAAATAAATGCCAAAAACGACGCATTTGCCTCTAATTATTTTCGCTGGAATTATTTATCGTAGCATAAAATCCAAAACCAACAACTGATCGGTAATTTCACGCGGGACAACTTTGCATTTTCCAATCTCACCCTGAAAATAATATCAGCGTCCCATACGTGTGAAAATGAGTGTTTCATTGTTTCGCAATCAGCCCTATGCGATATGCAGTTCGGTGCAGTACAGTGCGGCCAATTAACGCAAACGCCATGCCCCGATTTTATTTAATTGTGAAGTACGTTGCATGCGACTGCACTGCCATATTTCATGGTTAATCGGATTTAGTATGGTTATCTGAAACACGTGTGCATATGGTATATGACTGCTGAAACCATTTTTGTGCGGGAGGGCTTATTAAAATGGTTTATGTATGGATTAAAGCCGAGGATTGATGCAGCGCAGAGATTGGATGCACGAATGGAAAATGCATAGACCATCGGACAGTCTATGGCAGACTCAGGTTCCTATTTTCAGGATTTTTTTATCAAATTTAATTCAACGACCGAACTAAACTGAATAAAATATGTAAAACGAACGAGATTTTAATCTTGGTTAACGGATATGCAACGAACTCTTTTTTAATTGGTATGGTATTAGAGTTTTCTTGGAATTATATTATATTATGATTAATGATTTTTGTTATTAATTAAAAAAAAAATTGCCAGATTAAGTTAGACTTGACAGATTAATGGTTTTAAAATATTATTACAATTTATTGGATTATCTACATGGTTTAAATAATAATGATAATTTTTTATCAAGAAAATTTTCTTAATAAATAATAATGTTTTAAATAAATATTGATTTTAATAAAATTACATGCGGTCAAACAGTTGTTGAGTTCTGGTAATCATTATTGTCAGATGAGTGTATGATGAAAAAGGCGATCAGTTAAATATTGATCAAGATTAAGATATCAATTTTAAATCACAAAATGCTGTTTGAGTTTAGTTTACAAAATAAATACAATTTTGATATAAAAAATAAATAAACGGAAAATCATTCTATTAGTAATGTCGTTTTTTCGATGCGGCATGTACAAATATTTTTATATATTTGTTCCTTTACAAATTCGTTGAATATTCTATATCATGTTGTAGTGTAATCTATTAGGGATATTATTACATACTAAAAATCATACATACAAAAAAAAAAAATACTAAAAAAGGGATTACAGCTTGTTAAAAAATCCATGGCACTGAAACGGATAAAATAGTCTCCTTCAGTCTGTTAGGCAGTAAAGACGTGTTAGAACAGGGTTTCCCAAAGTGTGAGCCGCGGCTCCCCAGGGAGCCGCAGTGTCGTCATACAATTAAACAACTCGGCAAATTTGTAGGAATTCCCAAATCTCGAAATTTTTGCGCCATCTTCTTGCGCTCGCTTTTCTCAAAAAGGTCAAAAATTTTGAAAAAAATCTGATGTATTAAAGGAGCCGCGGAAAAACCTGATGTTTTAAGGGAGCCGTAAACCGAAAAAGATTGGGAACCTGTGTTAGGAGTTTCTCTTGTGTAGAGGCTACCTGCTCGTGGCCTTTAGACAAAAAAAACGGTTTCTTTATCCTTCTGACGACAATGGGAGAGACGTGTCCGTCGGAACAACATCTGCGGAGCGGTATACTTTTTCAATATCATTTGAAAAAGAAAGCTACAGAGGCTACGAAGGATATTTGCGAGATTTACGGTGACATATTGGATGTCAGAAAATGCCAACGATGGTTCAAAAACATTAAATCTGGTGATTTACGTTTGGAAAAGGAGCCTCGAAGTGAACGACCCGTCCAGGCGGATGAAGTATCCATGAATTTTGTAATCGAAGATGACCCGATGCTGACCATGAAAAAATTATCGGAAAATGTCGGTACATTCTTGTCTAGTACTCAGATGATCCTAAAGAAGTTGGGAAAGATTAAAAAAAGGTGTATGGGTCTTTTAAAATAATTAGGTAATTTAAAATCCTTAGAAGAGGTGAATACAGCAAGTAAAGCCCGCAGAGTTTTACAAGAAGAGCATGGATAATTTGAAAGAAAGATGGCAGAAAGGTTATAAATATATGGGGAATTATTTTGTATAAGAAAAGTTAAATAAGGTATAAGAAAAATTAAATTTCATTGAAAAAAAAACGACTTTATGTTAATACTTATGGGTAATCTAATTGTTAAAAATCATTAATTGACATTAAAATCAGGTTAATATTAGAGGGACCGAAATGTAATCAAAATTCCTTTGAAGAGCTCACTCACAGATAGTTTGTTTCGATACACGGCCCCCCCTAACACGTTTGTTATTACGTTAAAGCTATGGTTGTAAATTTTATTTTTCGGTTAATTTTTTTTCTACCAAGGGGGAAATATGCCTAGGCCTACCATAGAAGAAGCAGAATTAGGTCAGTATATGCTATTTTTGATCGATCAAGGCACGAAGGCAAAAGAAGTTTAAAAGGTTCAAAAATGGAAAAAGATGTCGCACTCCAAAAATGACGATGTCTAGAATGGGACGGTAGATTCAGATCCTCATTTAGAATTATTATTTAAGATGCATAGGATCATCTTCGTCTCAAAGGAAATTATACCGGCAAGGAATTTGGGTTCTTCGTGAATTGACGGAGTCTCTTTTGTTTCGGTATGAAGCCGATCTGTTTTTGCGGCGAATTGTAACTGGGTATGAGAAGTGGGTGCTATAAAATAATCCTGTACGAAAAAAAATTATTGGCTCTTTCTTTAGGAAGTACCTGTTCCGACCCCTCGACCATCACTAACAATAAAGAAGGTCCTTGTTTGTGTGTTGTGGGATTTTTCTGGAATGATACTGGTATTGTGAACAACTTGAGAGAATGAAACGAAAAAAACGATCTGTTTTGGTCGATAACAAAAAAGGATCTTTCTAAACGATAACGCGAGGCTTCACGCTGCAAAATAACACAGGAAAAAAATAAGGATGCATGGATTGGACATTTAACTCATCCACTCTATTCACCGGATCTTGCGCCATCTGATTACCACCTTTTCAGATCATTAGAGCATACATTAGAGCTAAAAAAAATAATAATGTTGGAGAAGTGAAAATGAAAGTTTTTCAATGAAAAATCAAAGGACTTCTTTAAAAAGGGAACTGCCTTTACGCTGGCAAAAAGTGTCACCTAATATTAAATATTTTATTTATTACACTGCTAATTAAAATATAAAATATTTAAATAAGTAATGTAATTTTCTATATACTATTGTCGACAGTATAATTACAAAATGTTTTTTTAATTTGTTAGTCTTAATCTCAAGATATATTAATGGGATTTTATTACGAAAACGCTTTTGATCATATATAAAATATATTCTTACATGGTAGTATAGCTTTGAATAATATCTCATGTACCATTCTAGACAAAAGCCATATCATAACCATGCAGGGACGTTAAGAAAGTTTACGACCACAATACATCCACATAGGGACATTTAAATTTTCTGAAATTTATACAAAACATCTGCATAAAGTACGTGTCGGGAGCCCCATCCGGGGCTTACTCTCAGAGCACTATGTGGTGCAGCGGAAACGCTTATCCTCCCGAGCAATTAGTTCTAAGTTCTGACCGTAAAGTTGGAATAATTAGGTTAACCGAATGGCCGCAGCATGATACCAGAAGATCGTGTCGAATCCGGGAAAGCCCGAGCCACTCTCACATACCGCCCGCTGCACATTTCAGAAGAGCCAGATCATCCTGGGAATTTGGACTATGGCGTAAACTTCCACCATTGCCAAGGAAAAACTGTTCAGCTCGGCAATTGATTCGATTCAACCGAACGTTTATGGAGATTTATGTAAAGTTTAAACTCAAATCGTAAATTATAATGAGACCGTTGCCAATATGGCTATAAAAAATATTTATAGAGATTGTTTTCGCAAGACCGATGACCCTATGCCACGCAGACACGCGATTATTCAGAAGAAAAATAAACAGCGGGAGTCAATAGAATAAATTGCATTCACGGTGAATAGACACGTTAGTTTTATCTACATGCATAGAAGAATATTTCCTAATAAAATGATCGGTCGTTAATAATACGAGCGATTATTCAATAATGTCAAAACTTAATTGATTTGCATACATTTCGGAAATTATGTTTATTTGTAAATTCATCTGAATCGTTATAATATTCTTTCCGTTTTAATTAAAGCCATTGTTCGATGTAATGAATTCAAACAAAATTGGGATTTTCCATTTTCCCAAATTCAACATTGCGTCGCTCGAGTTTCAACTCGTCTTAAGGTAGAATTTCCCGAAATTATTCGGAAAATTAATTACTAGATTACTTTAAAATATTCAATATATATGAAAGTGTATATAATTTAAATTGAAAGACGTCTCGATGAAAAACTACATTAATGCTAACAGAAATATTTACATTTTTTTTTGATAATGTATTATATTTTGAGTTTTTTTTTATTAAATTATTAATATAAAAATCTGCCACACACATTTAATGTTTCTAAATCATCATGCGCATTAAAAAATATTCTTAATTCTCGTTTTAAAAGAATTGGAAATGTTCAGGACAATATTTGGACAAGAACCAGCTACTAAGACACAGACAAAAGCAGAATATT
Organism: Philopotamus ludificatus; assembly: GCA_022495035.1. Taxonomy (NCBI): domain Eukaryota; kingdom Metazoa; phylum Arthropoda; class Insecta; order Trichoptera; family Philopotamidae; genus Philopotamus; species Philopotamus ludificatus. The sequence continues at coordinate 140,409 of JAGXCT010036245.1, forward strand.
CACCAAAAAGAGTTGAGAGTAAGTGTTTGGTCGTCTGGCACAGATATGATCCACTATGATTTTATGAAACCTGGCTCATTAATCACGGTAGAAGTATACTAATATCACCTGAACCAAATGATTAAAAAACTTGCTGAAAATAGCCTAAATTGTTCAACTGATCGCCAACGGTAGATCACACACCGCAAAAATGAGAGTAGAAAAACTCCAGGAGTTGGAGTTAGAAGTTCTCAAACATTCATTATACTGACCGGATCTTACTCCCATTGACTACCACTTCTTCCAAAATTTGAATAACTATTTTACATAAAAAAAAATCTGACAATACTTAAAACAGGTCTTCCAGGATTTCATTGACTCTCGATTACAATCCTTTAATACGACCGAATTAAAATTAAATAATAATTAAATTAAGCTACTGCTAAAAAGACAAAAGTAATAATTAAATGGGTTCATATTTCGATTAATAAAATTATTCCTTGTATTGATAAAACATCAAAACATAATACATTGAACTTTGTTTTCTAAAATAATTATACTTAACGACCTAATAATATACAATATATGAGTTATCATTATTTCTATATTCTTAAGAAAATATTTTCAGCAATAATACAACAATAAATAATTTATTTATTCGCATTATTATTTTATTTATGTATGAAAACATAGTTTACAAATTAAATATAATGTAATTCTGTAATGGTTAATCGAGGATCTAACAGAACCAGGTTTTTATACATAATAATTAAATTTTTGGACAACGGTCCCGATGTATTAAAATCCTAAAAACAAAAAAATAATTCTCAGTACTTGATAATAAATTTTAATAAATAGCTTAGAACCCTCATTAGCAATCAAGCCTTTGTAATAGCATTCTTATACTTAATTATTAAAAAAAAGAATAATAATAGAGAGCTAGGTTTTTATTAAAACAAATTTGTCGTAGTCATCTTTGAACAAACTAATCTCAAATGTCTGAAAAAAAGCATGGATTCTCTCAATATTATTATTTTTTTGATTTATCATGTATAAACTATATCTATAGAGGTAATATTTTCATATCAAAATATATTTCGTTCGAACGAAAATATGGAAAAACACGTATGAGATTCGGCCTGGCTATTGAAAAGTGACAAAAACACGAATATATCCCGAATTACTATTTTTATCCGAAATAAACTAATATTGAATCTGACAATTTTCTCTAGTAGAACTCTAATATAGAAAAATGATGGCTGTTATGACCGCGTATTTTTCTTTGACTTACTCTATATTATTTGTTTACTTAAAACAAATTATTCGTATTATTGATTTTCGTAAATATTTATAAAACTTTTTTGACCTTAAAGCACAATGGAATCGGAGCGACGATTGGTCTTTTTAGATTAAAATGTACTATTTGGGTCGTGCTTGAATCGCGACATTGTTTAATTATGCAAATTTTCTCGCAGACCGCAACCCGAAATGGCCACTGAACGCTCGATCAATTTTCTTTTTAATTTCCATCGCGCCGTATCCAGCTGTCGAATGAGTAAATCAGTCACGTAGGTCCTACCTCAACAATCCGTTGGACCCTTCGTCCCCCCGTCGCTTTTCGAATTTATTATTGCTTTTCCTCGGATCCCTCCGCATACATATATGACACGGGGAGCATGTAGAATGTGGAAAGTGCATTTTTTTCCTAGGCAAAGCCATCTCCCCGCTCGCTATATTCACAAGACGTTTCGAGGAGCCTTTTCTCTTTCCCGCTTTAGAGATTTAATTGCGATACAAAGCGGCCACCGGCTGGCAGAGTGGGGTTGACAGGGGGCAAGGGTTTGGAGATGGTGGCGATGGTGGAGGGGGTTTCGTGGAGGCAGCTATGGGGGAGAAGGGTAAATAAATTGGCAATCAAGCGCCCTCTGACGCGCCCCTGCCGCCGCGGCCCATGACCACTTGCTCCACTTCAATGGCGCCGCGATACCAAACTTTTATTGCGATGTGTCAGATTATGGAGATTTTTATTAAACCCAGTAAAAACTTGAAATATATCCATCCACACCAGATGAGATTTAATATATAATTTTTTGGGCGACGTCTTCAGCACCATGCAAAAGAATTGATTCCGTCTATATATCATCATAAACCAATAATAAAAATTAAACAGGATGTCGCTTTGCCAAAACAAGAATCGTGTTATCCGATTTCAGCATTGTTATTGGCCGTTGTTCTTAAAAGATCGTATGTAAGCTACTTTATTATGCTAATAATGCATATAAAATAATGCGTTTCTCGGAAAGGATGTTATTTCGAATTGACATTTAATATCATAGTGACCTTTATTTGTATAAGTTTTTATTCCTCGAAGTGATCGTGAGTAATAAATGCCAAACAGAAAAACTTGACTGATTTAAATCTGAGTTGATATAAAAATATGCAGAATTTTTTTACTTTGCAAGCTGTCAAAATGTCACAATTTTTATTCTTGTGTTGGTACAATTGTTCCTGACCTAAATTGGTAATCATAAGATTTTATGTGTTGGCAGTTGTTTGATAACGTAGATTTTATGAAAATATGAAAATAATAACACTAGAACGTTTCTGTTGATGTTAACATATTATCCCTATGTTAATATCAAGTGCAGTGCTTCCCAATTACTTTCATGTCACGCCACATCCACACCTACAGTGGAACGCATACCTACAGTGGAATGCATACCTACAGTGGAATGCACACCTACAGTGGAATGCACACCTATAGTGGAATGCATACCTACAGTGGAATGCATACCTACAGTGGGCGCAAAAGATTAAATACAAAACAGTGTGATGAACATAGAATGATAAGTTTAATAAGCCATGTCTTAATCATATTTTTAAGTATTTAAAAAAATATATTTCGCTTATATTTTATATGAAATAAGATAAAAATACTATATATAATTAACACTAATAAAATAAGTGACAAGCAGAACGTGCCTCTACAATTTTTTTTAGACGGTAAAACCTTTACTTCACATATGGAGGTCAAAAATCATCTTGAATCAGATTTTGCCAGCAAAGAACGATTTTTATTAAAAAAAAACTAAACTACTTTCTGAATAACCTAATATATCGATATTAAGAAAATCGCGGTCAAACTTGCGCTGGGGCGGGGCGCATTCGCTGAAATTTAGTGAAACGTCGTCTTTTACAAAAAAAATCAATGAATGGTTTTATATACACTAGCCGCTTTTGCCGAAATTCTCCTCAAGGTCTGTAGTATCCGACCAAAAAAAATATTTAAAAAAGACTGTTGTATAAGTTACAGCCGATCAAACGCGTAGTGTCTGCTAGTGTGTATATGCGCGCCCCGGACATACACAAATACGCTTTTGACGTGGAAAAATATTTTTCCTTAATTGACTTTGGGGTGCTGTAGCTCTGCTGTGTATATGAACTAACCACCCCTGTTTTTAAACATAATTCTCAGTTTGGCTTTCGAAAGGGTCTGAGAACCAAAGAGGTTCTTTTCAGCTCTCAAATCTTGGTACAATGTTGTCGCGATATCAATATTGACGTATGCATAAGATTTATTGATTTTTAAGGCTTTTTATCGACAATAACAACATGATTGAAATATAAAAACTACTGGAATAGATGACAAAGAACGCCGAGTGATTTTTATTTATATAGGCAACAAAAAGCACCATTCAAAATAAACCAAGAGACATCCGAAGATATTAATATACAACGTGGTGTAAATCAAGGTTGCATCTTATTCCCAATGGTCTTCAATGCTTATTCCGAATTTTTATTTAAAAAAAACATTATCACATATAAAAGACGAAGCTCTAATAGAAAAAAAATCGAAACTACCAGGGCTGCAATCTGGACAAAAGTTAGAAACAGAAAAGAGTAGTGAAATGTTGATTTGATAAGGCCAGGGCGACATTTATTCGAATGAAAAAAATCTTTGTGGATATGATTCGAACTCTGAAAATAAGATTAGTAGAGGCGTGAACGCTCACAGAAAAGGCTATAAAACGCCTAGAAGCTTTTTAGCTGTGGGTATCAGTTAGGTGGATAGATTTACAAACGTAGAGGTGATGAGGAGAATGAACAAAGACCGAGAGAGTTTAAAACCATAATAATAAGGAAACTCAGTTAGACTCAGAAGACCAAAAACTTCCTTACTGAAGAACCCACGACAATGGTTTGTGGAAAATGCCACCTTCTTGTTCAGAGCAGCAATGTACAGAACAGAGGTGATCTTCTTGACCGCCATAGTTCGTTAGCGGATACGGTCCGAGAGAAGAAGTGTACCATGAGTTCTTACCAATTCATTTTAACATACTCTTTATCTCCCATATTTGGATATTCCTCCGGAAATGATCCCCTGCGACTTTTACTTATTCCCAAAGGACCCAAAAAAAATAAGAGCTGCGGTAAATGGTAACACTAGTGCGTTTGACATTTTCGTTTCTTCACCAGACGTCAGTATTCCCATTCTGTCTGTAATATACTCATTTCCATACATTATTTGAATGTTTGACAGAGGTGCCATCTCATAAAATAATCAAATAAAAGCCAGCATCCATGACTTGAAACATTTGCATATTTCCGTTTTGTTTGCTAGGTAAATATTGTCGCGAAATTGTTGTTTGACAATCTCCGCTACTGATGATATAATAATTTCCACATTTAGAGATGAAAATTAGGCATAACGCGTTTTTTCATCCTCTTTGCCGCAGGCACTCGACGGTGGAAAGGGGAAGGATGATAAAGAAGGTTCGCCGGCAGCAGACGCGAGGGAGAGACCGCCAGGTACACGGGAGGGCGAGGCGGGAAGAGGAGTGTGGTGTGAAGCCGGGGCCCTCGTGCAGGCGGTGAATAAGAAATGTCTATCTGTAGCGAGGACACTTGTATACGGCGCGACGCCAAAACCGCCGAATCTTCTTATTATCTTCGACTCACTTTCACTCTTGCGCGGACCGCATTAACATTTAAATGGTCTCCGGCATGCAGTCAATGTCATCGCGGCGATAATTGACATACATATTCATGGCTGTGTATCGGCGGGGAGGTGTGCCGTAGGCCCGGTGGTGGCTGGTTGAAGAGATGGATGTGGGAGACAATCACCGCTGGAGAGTAATTGGCTCTCGAGGTTCCCTCGGCGCAAGAGCGCGGTTCAAACGAACGCTTTGATGTGAGCTAAATAAGGTACGGGATCCTCGACACAGCCGGGATAGATTGTCCGAAACTATACGCGGTTTGATGAAACGAGGATTGTCTGATGATGACAGAATTCAAGATTTTATTGCGAGGCTACATTGAAAGGCCTCGTATCCGACGTGGATCTACAAAGAGGGAGAGTAAACGAGGGAGCAATAGAAAATGCACATATTTCATTGTGGCATGTATAATATGACTTCAATTACTTTATTTAAGAGGAAGGGATCTGGTATAACTTATAGAGTATCACTTATGATCTGTAATAATTATTGAACTAGGTTTTAACTGGCTATAGACCTAAGAGTACATTTTTGGTAACACCTTACCACAAACAAAACAATCTATGTCACATTTATAATCTTAATAAATATCATTATTTAATAAAAATATTAAGTAGCACATACATTAATAGTCTATGATAAAAATTTTGTATTGATTTATTAGACTGCCACACATTATTTATTGATGATGTAAAAATTCTCGAAACTTTCATATGACCTTCGCCCTACGTATTTATTATCAACTATGTGTACATACGATTTAAATTTATTCTTAATAATATTGGCCGAGAAAATTTCTCTATTACTGTACAGTTTATTAATTATATTTATTCTAGATAAATATCTAATTATAATAAATTCTGAAAAATGGATTAATTAGGCCTAACGCCTAGCTAGCAACTTTTAGCTCGGTCCTAAGTTTTATTTATATATTTAAATACGATGGATGGTTGACATTACATAAAATCCAAAGCGCCACTCCTCTTATTAAGCTTCTATAAAGATTTCAAAGATGTGATGGGATTGAGTCTCTCACATACACATTCCCCTCTACAGTGTCATAAAGAATTCCCAGAATTCAAAGATTTCGCCAAAAGATAAACCTATCCGGTCAGTCGCGGTTAACTTACATTATAAAACCAATGTATGTTACCTACAAGTCATGACACTGGTTAATATTAATATTATTTTACTTGGTTTGAAATCTATATTATTTGTTTATAATTATTTATTCGACGTAGGATAGATAGCATTAAGTTAATTAATTCGAACGCGTGAACTATTAGGGGACCCATAAGTAATGTCGTTTTTTCGATGCGCCATCTTTAAAATAGTCTCGTTCAGTCTGTTAGGCAGTAAGGACGTGTTATAAGTATCTCTTGGGTAGCGGCTACCTGCTCGTGGCCTTTAGACAAATAAACGGTTTCTTTATTCCTCCGAAGACACTGGGGAGAGACGTGTCCGTCGGAACAACATCTGTGGAGCTGTATACTTTTTCAATATCATTTAAAAAAGAAAGCGAAAGAGGCTACGAAGGATATTTGCGAGATTTCCGGTGACATATTGGATGTCAGGAAATGCCAACGATGGTTCAAAAAATTTAAATCCGGTGATTGTGTTTGGAAAACGAGCCTCGAAGTGGACGATCCATCCAGGCGGATGATGCAGCCGTGAATTCTGCAATCGAAGACGACCCGATGCTGACCATTGTCAAATTATCGGAAAAGGTCGGCACATCCTGGTCCAGTACTCAGAGGATCCTAAAGAAGTTGGGAGAGATTAAAAAATAAGGTGTTTGGGTCCCACACGCATTCACGCGCGACCTCATGTTGCGAAATTGACGTGTAAAAAAATCCAGGATCTTGGATGGGTCACCCTGTTGCATCCTCCATATTCGCCGAATTTCGCACCATCTAATTTTTACTTATTTCATTCTATGGAACATTTTCTAAGAGGATCAAAATTTAAATTCCTTAGAACAGGTGAAAAAACCCCTTCAGACTATTTTCAATCAAAACCCGCAGAGTTTTACAAGAAGGGCATGGATGATTCGAAAGAAAGGTGGCAAAAGTTTATAGATAATATGAAGAATTATTCTGTATAAGAAAAGTTAAATAAAGTATAAGAAAAATTGTTTTGAATTTCCTTTTTATAAACAATAATATAAAATGCAGAGGTATTCTTCTACTTACATACCCCCTAGCCAGTGCCATGAAGAATTCCAAGAATACATAGTCCGAAGTCTGGCATATCTGAGTACTATCTTAGTTAAGTCATGGTTAACTTACATTATCGTAATAATATGTATGTTACCTACAAGCCGTGATACTCGTTTTGTTGATATATGATTATTACAGATTTGAAAAGTGAATAAAACCAATGTTTGAATTGGACGCAGACATCAATAAAACTATGACAAATAGTTGAAAAGCATTTGTGGTGGTTCTCTATGAGAAAATTTAAAGTTAAGCTTTATTAGAGTTTTTATTAGGTCCTACCACGAGTCTGATTGTTAGATTAAGAAAGAAAAGTGAACAAGAGCTCTATTGGTTCTACAAAAACGCATCGGTCTAGATAGCTAGACAGATAAGATCGCCGAAAAGAAAGGAGGAGTTGATCTGACTAGACCTGAAAGGATTAGCTACCTTGGAATTTAATATAAGGAATTTTTGTACCTTATTTAAATTTGAAACATTTGAGAGCTTTTACTAATTTGGTAGGCCTGGATGTCTTCTCTGCTCAGATATGGATAACTAGTTACCGGTATGACACGCAAAATCAGCAACCACGCCATAATCATGTATTTAATTACAATCAGTCATCAATTCAACATACGCGTAGGTGTTCACCACACGCTGGCAGCGGCAGAGAGGGCCAGAGAGGGACAGAGAGGGAGCAGGTCGTGGCGTTAGTCACACACGCGATAATTTATCGAACGTTTCTGCTGCATTTCATACATAACAAAATAAAACAAACGTTAAACAACTTCTTAGAAATGTGACATCGGTTGAATAAACAATCCGTGGCGCGAGAGAGGGAGATCGACAAAGGTCAAACGGGTGAAGTAACGAATTAAAAAAAAGACGTGCCCAAAAACACGACCGCTGAGAATTCCTTGCGGTGTCGAAAGAAATATTCCGTTATTTGGCGATAAATCTCCGGGGTGTTTGGTCCACGGGCAAGAGTTAATATTCCCAGAAACGTCAGTAAGTAATATGGCAATGAATTTTTCAACGAGGCAGTTAGTGAGGCGTGGAGACACACGTGTGGTGTCTGCGTGGGAATAACGATGACCACGTGGACCGCAGAGCACAGGCTCCTGCAGCCAGCCTCGTCGGATACAGGTTCATCTAATTCTATCATCGGCCCGAAATCCGGTGGCGTATTTTTATTATGAAAATTATGAGTCAATCATCCTTGCATTTGTCTTTATCGGTTTGGAGACAAACTCGTCTGTGGTCCGTTGTTCATGGGACAAAAGATTGTCATTTTTTTTTTTATCTTTATATATCAACCGTTGTTTTGACATATTAAATCGTTTCAAATTTTATCTCATATAGAATCTTCAAATGACTTATTCCAAACCATCCTCAATTAATGTTTGAAAATATTTACTGAAAATGTTTTACAGCAGATGTTAATGTATTATCAATGTGAACACTTTCAAAATCAAACACCGCCATATCGTTTTCTTGTCGATCATATGAATAATCATTGCAGGACTATGTTAAATTATTTTTTTAGTTTATTCCAAAGGTAAATAAATAAAAAAAAGCTCTAAAAATGAGATCGTAAAATTAAACCTAAATATTGTATTATAATCCCTTCCTCAAATACATAATTAAGCAATCTAATTCTGGGTTAAAGCCGCGGGATTAAATCCTTGTTTTGTAGTATTCTGAAAAATGTATGTTTAAAACCGTGTGGATTATACTTTGTCAATACTCAAAACTGTAAGAGAGATGAAAAAAATAACGAAAATAAATAATAAAAAAAAAATATAGCATATAAATAGTAAAACAATGAAGAAACTGTATAAAAAAGAGCAATGTATAAAATAAAAATAATGTATATAAAGCATAAAAAGCTCTGGTTACATGAGAGTATCTGAGAGCACCTGTCCTCACATTTGGCGGAAGAAAATACAGCTTAAAGAAGTCCTTTCCCAAATATATTGACCTTCTTTTATCGAGAGTTACATACCCCAGGTAACCCTGAGTCCATGCACAGGGGTATAAGCTCGGGTAAAATCCAAATCACCGCATGTAGAGATATCTTAAGCATTTCTTCCGGATATTCTCTAGCCTGAGGATATTCGAAGCATCATATGGCGCTCAGACGATAGATCCAGATTCAAGTAAACCCCGAACAAATGTATGGTATAGCCATCTTATTACTAAGGTGCTTTGTATGTAATAAGAATTTCTCAAGACAAAGCCCAACATTATTGAAGCTCAATTACATACTATTCGTATGAATTGAATCTAAGCTTAGAGTCGAACAGAATTCCCAGATCTCTGATTGCTGTCTGGGAAGAGTCACGTTCCCAAGCATATGATCAACGGTTAGAAATTCTTTAGATCTCGAAATTGTAATTTCCTGACATTTTCGTAGATGCCTATTCGAGTAAAGAATTGATGTTTGAAAGGGCATAACCTATTGAGGAAACTGATTTAAATAGATTTAAGTCATCTGCAAAGAGTGAAAAATTACAAGAAAGGACATGCTGTATGTCGTTAAATAAATAAAACCATAAATAATGGTCCTTAATTTGAACCCTGTGGGATTCCAGAATTTGCATTGTAGACACATGACGTTAGAGAGTCATGTGTCACGTACTGTATCCTATCCTTTAAATAAGTCGAGAAAAATTGTAAAAGTTCCAAATTATCCTATTATCTATGATAATTTAGAAATGAGTCTAGTGTGTCGACCTTATGAAACGCCTTTTCGAAGTCGTTTATCCAATGACTTAGAAACATAGTATGAATTTATTTTAAATATACAGTAAGTCCTCGAATTACGCGATTAATTGTTTCCGAAGGTTTTCGCTTAAGTCGAAAAATCGAGGAAAGCACAAAATTTAGCATTTTTGATTATTTTGTTATACACAAAAATTATCAATTGTATTTTTAATAACATTATTTAGTTATTTATTATTATTAATTAAGCGATAAAAATCTTCGCTTCAAATGCATTTGCCTTCAATAATCGATTGAGATTTGATGGTGTGGAGCAATTACGCCGCCATCAAGTCGTAATTAGCTCCCGTTGAACGCATCTGTTCTGGCTCGTGTCACTCGACTGAACTGCGGCTCAGTCGGATTTGCCCTGTGTGCAGCACCAGCGGTTTACTTGACTATGCTTCGGGGGCGGACAAGTACCAAGACAAACTGCTGGCTGGTCGCAGTAACTCGTCCTCGGCTAAAACAACAAGAAATGTGCCCCGGCTTATTTGTCCTTGCAGCTTGCTTCGGCTCGGACGCCACCAAAACTTGATCTTCTCGGATTACAAGTGAAACGGATTCGACGGGGTGTCTATCTTGAATTTAAATATTTGTAATTTGAGTTGATTATCGGTAATTCTAAAGATTGTTGCCAAGATAATTGTATTTGGACCTTCAAATCAACATCGTTATAGAAGAATTTAGAGAAAATTATTCGTATTTATGTATGGTACTGATGCCAGTTTTATTATCTGTGACATAATATAATAGATATTATTCAATTTGATATAAAAATAACAGAAATATCTAAAAAATATTGCATTTCTATCAATTAAACAAAAATAAAATATAGCAGAAATTTTATTAATAAGTTTTTCAAATTTAACTGTATAATAAAAGCTATTTAGCTTGAAAATGTAAGGAACGCTTAGATTTTCTGTTATGCCATCCATGGATATAAGAAAAAAAAAGTAGAGTAGCTTAAACTTATTACACCTACATGTGCCAATGAGAATGGTTCCTTCAAATATTTGACTTCAGTTGATGATGTCTACTGAAGGTGTTAGACGTATAACGTTAATTGATCCATTTTTCTGACAAAAATTGGAAAATAAAACATTTAATCAGATAAGTGTATAGAAAATTGTCTCATTCGCTCGATATATATAATTTAGAGATTATCTAAGGTAAAATAAATCGTCAAATAGTAAATAACATCTTATATCTAGAATATAAATTATAGACATTACTCACATTATGATGACTGTTTTATTCAATTAATAAAATAAATAAAAATTGTACTAATTATAACTAAAAAAAAACTTTATTTACTGTAGGTTTTTTATTTAATTTTATTTATTTGACTAAAATGGATGGATTACTTAAGAGAAAAATTCCAAAGCGCCATTCACTCATATAAAAATTTGATAAAGATTATGAAGATGAGAGGGTAATGAGACTCTCATACTCCCCATAGTGATAAACACGGCGCTGGTTAATTTTTAATATTATTTCCGGTGGATTGAAATTTATATTATTTATTCAACGAAGGATAGATTGCATAAAATTAATTAATTAACACACCAAACTATCTACATAACTATTTTTATAAAACATGTGGAAGTAAAGGATCTCTTCCACTTATTATATATCTTTTGCCAGTGTCATAAATAATTCCCTGAATTCATAGTTTTCGTCAGACACTTATCCGACAACTAACTTAGCTCGTTCGCGATTAATTTGCATTATTCAAATAATATGCATGTTACCTACAAGCTATAACACTGATTATTATATAAGTATTTGTAGTACTTAAATCAATCCTTAGTAATTTACATCCCAAAATAATACAGAGAAATAAAAAAATGAGTGTCGAAATAGAGAAACTAATATTTTTTTGTATCAATCACACGTCTTTTTTATACGAGATTCTACATATTTTGCGTTCAATTTTTATAAGCATTCTATAGTTATTTTTTTACAGTAAACTGCAGAGTATATACATTTTTTTTTAAGATTTTTAGATTTAATTATATTTAAGTTATATCATTGCGTTGAGCTTCAATTGTTATTATATTTATTTTTAAGTCCATCCATGATATCCAGGATAATTGATAGAGGTAATTACTATCTCTGAAGTAAGGCGTTGTAATGAGGATCCTGATAAATCATGCTGGTGATTATTGTAAGCTTAAATATTATATTTAAATAAATATCTTAATAATTAAATAATTACATTTTTTTGGATATATTTATTTAAGAAATATGTATATAGTTGTAAGTCTTGATTTTTACGGTTTTTCGCTAACTTTACGACCTGATCTCGGCCTAAGGAATTTTACGTATTGCATGGATAACCCTTAAATCACCGCACACCGTTTATTGCCGATACTAACGCAATTTGTAACGGCAATAACCATTTACGCAGAAATTTATTTTCAATTTGGTATCGAAATTAGAAGCACGATGACCGTATCGCCACCCCGGGGTTAGATCCAATTACGCGAATCGTTAGCAGGGCCAAGGAGCACGTCGAGGGTTGACCGATGCTGAGATCAAAACGACCGCGTAGAATTTAATAAAATACGAATAAAAATGGCGAATCACCGGTTAGATTTACGGGTTGGTGATGCTGAACGGCTTAGTGAATCTGAGTGACATTAGCTTAGTGAAATTGCTTTGTATGCATATTTATTCAAATGGAGTCCCACGCGAGTTGTATGTTAATGTTGTTGTTATTCGTTGTAACGAGATTATGTAACGTCGATCGGTCGGCCAGGGCTGTCAGCCGAACAATGCCCAGAGTCAACATGGAACGGTTATTGCCTACTGATTATCAACAGACAGACAAATCAATGAACAATCGCTAATTATAAATATTAGCTCTGACTAAAGATTAGCATAAAAAAATTGAGAAAATAAACACCGAGCGACTATGGGAATCGAATCCATTAAAATATTGTTTTGTAAACCTTTTTGCATAATACGTGATAGACGCCGTGTAAAAAACAAGATGTATATATCAACTTAAAATATATGTCAATATGCCAGATCAAGATATTAAAACTTTATTTTATTTTAAATAAAATCGTTTTAATTGATGATAAACAGTATATTCACTATTATTCATGTATGCATTGTCCAGATGTTATAGGGAAGTCTAATAGAAACCTGAAGAAAACAGGTCGCCTGAAAAGTAGCGCTCCGTAAAACAACTGCAGCAGTTGTGTCTGCAAAAACGATTTTTAAAACCGGTCGATATTTGAGAGGAATTTATAGCAGGCGGTGGAGCAAAACTTGGGGTACACCATCCGAAGAAGATTGCAAGAAGGTAGTTTTTAAAAATCCACTGGCTAGCAAAAAAAATCCGAACGAAGAATATGAAGAAATGCAGATAAGAACGGGCGAAAATATATCAAACCTAGACTAAAACCAACTGATTAAAATTCATACCATCTGATGAAAGCAAATTTAATTTGTTTAGATCAGATGAAACCCAGTTTGTGAGGTGTAGATCTGGAGAGAGGATGCACGAAAACTGCCTCCGAAGGACTGTGAAGTACCCAGCTGGCCTAATGATTTAGTACTTCTCATATTTTGGGATTGAAGAATTATCATTCATCAACAGAACAGCAGAAAACTATCTTTCTAATTTTTTTACTAAAAAACTATCTTGATATTTTTTTATCTAAGCCTACATGGGATTTCGACCTTGCAGTGGCCAGGGAATTCGCCAGATATCAACCTCATTAAGAATTTATGGCACATAATGGCGTTTGAAATACACAAAAAAGTCATCGAATTAAGAAAATTTAATTTAATTAATAGAAAAAGTAAGTAGTAGAAGTTTTTATTGAACATTTACATGCTTTAGTGGACTTTATTCCCTAAAGTACTCATAGCATGATAAAGCAAAAAAGAAAAACCGACAAAATACTAAAAATTTATGTAATAATTAATCTCTCAGTTTTGTTATTAGAAATTCAATTTCTTAATTTTCTTAAATGTCTCATTTTTGCTGTTTATATTTTTTAATCTAAAAAGCCAACTGTCTTATATTTTTTTCACGATAGTCTTTAGAGCAGTGGTTCTTAACCTTGTTAGCGGTACTGAACCATACAAGTTTCAAAAGCGCATTCAACGAACCCTTATATCATATGTCGTATCATTTTTCATAATATCGTACAATAAATCGGGTGTGTGTTTTGACATCCGCCGAACCCGGGAGACTGACTCACCGAACCCCCGGGGTTCGATCGAACACAGCTTAAGAACCACTGCTTTAGAGCACATCATGTTTCTGTTCTCCTGTTTTAAAATTATAACTAATTTTAATATGTGCAACAATGGTGAAAAATTATTATAATTTCCGCAAGAACTAACGGGGTTTAAAAATCAATGGTTTGCACGATGTTTTTTCTCGCTCGCATCCGGCACGGAGCGAATAGAAACGCATACTTTATTCTTTTGACTATTTTAGACAAATACAAAAAGTTTCTGATATAGAACGTAGGACTTATAATAAAATAGTTATTCGACAAAAACTTGAGATCCCAAATTATACCCTATCGGCAAGGTTAGGTTAAATAGTTTACGTAGATTATATATACTTATTTTAAAATCGAGTCCAATGCTTAATATTTTCTGAGAATAAAACAGACCCTTTTTCTAAAAAATAATGAAAGAATTAATTAAGCGATACATATTTTTATTAAATGCGTTTCATAGAATATTATAAAAAAATTTAATAGAAAAATATGCTATCTGTAATTATTATAAATTTAATAAACGATACAGTGGAACCCCCTATTAAACTACTCCGAATAACGCGATGGATTGAGTATTCAACACCTATACCCCAACTTGCGCGGTCGCATTCACGCCGTCGACGAATACATACAAAGCCGACTATTCATTTGACACGGGTTCGGCTGCAGTCAAACGTTGGCTAGCGTCTGTGTATTCGACGCGCTAGGCTATACCCCCAATAACACGACTCCAACTTACGCGGTCCCGATTTTAGTGTTAGTGGGGGTTTACCTGTATTTTCAAAATTTCATAAGATTATTTTTAATTAGAATTACTATCTAATTAGTTCTTAACCTTATCCTTAATCTCTTAATCATATCCAAATAATGTATACATTAGTTATTAGATTAAAAGGTGAATTGTTTTAAATTATAAAACAACACACACACTACTAATATTCTATATATAATATTATTATTATAATTATTTATGCACGTTTAAAACGCATGATGACAGACGTCAAACGGCATAAATTCGCACATCGTTGTCGCAATCCAAGTTGTCGATGAACAATTTTTCAGCAATAACTCAACGCCCTTATCCGCGGACTGTCCTCAATTTATCCGAGGAGCCGTGTTTACAAGAACGTCATAAATTCAACATCCTTACAATGCAATTTCGCGTGAGGGCGTCGGGCGAGTGGGCGTCGCCGACGTCGACCGTTGCGCACTCTTCTCGCCGATAAGTCACAACTGTCACAGCCACTTAATTGCAGTCTGTCCTCATAATTAAATCGGTCAGAGATTCGAGTTAACACGTCAAATTGGTGGTCGCCGTGAATCCTAATAAATTTCCGTGACGAGTCACACCTGAAACCAGAACCGGAGGCACCACTCGAATACATTTTTGTTACGTGTAAAGCATTCGTTATGTTCGTCGAGATGTGATCTCAACCATTTTTTTCGTCTACATATACATATAAATTTTTAAACGTTGGGCGTAAATAAAAAATGATGTTTACACGGGGCGTTATCAAGACGGATGATCTCTTGCGACAGGTATGACATACATACATGCATCCACGGATGCTGTGCGTGTCCGATCGAAAAGCTCCGGTACTAGATTCAATAAAACGATCAAATTCAAATAGGCACGAAAATCGACTCAATCTAAACGTTATTATTTTTGGTTCTAAAATAGTTATTTTACCAAAAATAAATATTTTGTTAAGACTTTATTACTATTGCTAATCTTTGGTATTTATCTCAACAATGTAAGCAGAACGTCGTCCTTTTGTTGATTTATTTTATCGTCAATATGTTCTCCGAATACAGAGTTCTTGGCCTAAAATTATTCCCACATTATCTACTATTTATAAAAAAATACGATCACAAAAACACACGAAACCTTTTCAACGACCAACAATAAACTAGGTATCCAATGTCAAAATACGTCAGAGACAAGTATTCCAAGACAACAACATCACAATTGTATTTTTTTAATCAAATATTATATATGTATTAGATTTTTATAAATAACCAAATAGAAATTAACTAATAAATTATTCTCATTTCCTATCACAAAACCAATTTCTTAGAGTGATTAACATTTACTATAGAACTAAAATAAAAACGATTAGATTAATATAATGAAAACTGTGTAACGATATTTAAAATAAATACAATTTATTTCAGATATTGTTATCGATTTTTTACAATTTAATATATATGAAATAATTAATTTAATAATAAATAAGTAATAAGGCTGAATTATATAAAATGATTATTTGCGGTTCAATTAAATAATATTTTGCTTCCGGTTTTTATTGCCAATCAGACTTATGGATTATCTTATTCTTAAATAAATACCAGGGACGAAACGTTTCAATTAAAACATATTTATCGATTCGCTTCCAGTTTTTGTTCAAAAATTATGAAATTTACCTCTAATTATAAAATATCTCTCAAAATATTTTTATTTAAACTATTTCTATTGTATCGTAGAATATGCTTTAAACCAGAGAAGGCCCTTTCAAGACTAACCTGTGTTGCTGGAGCTCCTAAAACCATCATTGAAATTTTGTGTAATTTTATTTTCCCCGCAAAATTCTAAAATATGATTTTTTGTCTAATCTTCATATACGATTAAAGTTATTTATGTTTAGATCTGTTGAAATAGGGTATCTTTGGTTCTCTAATGCTTCTTAAAACCCCCTTCGTCGTCTATCTTTTCATCTGACGTATCACTAGTTGTTCATTTGTGATATTAAATGACTCTTCTAAAAAATGGAATTTGTTTAAAATATTTTTAATAATTTGATATGACATGTATATATTTATTTGGGATTGAATTTGAGATGACACATGTCTTAGGTATCGTTTTATCCTAAAATTAGTTCCACTCCATTTTCGGATTCAACTTTTCGATTCGGTTCCGGTTTTTGATCCGACTAAAATAACGATTGTTTCCATTTCGAAGCCCTGAGTTATACTCTCAACTTAATCAATCAAAAACTGTGAAAATAATAATATAAAAATATACTAATGTGATCATAAATGTAAGAAATCGCGGAAATTTAAAATATCCCAACATTTTTGTAAAGAAAATCGTATAAAAAGCAAAAATAAAAACCTAATAAATAGATTAATAATTTAAAATAAATAAATATTGTCATTCAACGCCGTCTAAAAAAAGAGTTTATTAAGAGCGATTTAATATAGAGTCAACTTGCACTGCCAACAATTAATGTTTTACCAATAATTCATAATAGTGTTGACTTAAACGGGGACTCCCCCAAGTGTTGTGTATGAAACGAGGGCGTCGAGACGTCCATAACAACAATACTTCTTCACAGCGACGGTTTGACGAAAGTGAAAATGTTTAATTGAATTAATTACGTTTGATGGCTCGACGCCCCCAAAGACTTGGGCCCCCTGGCTCGCTCCTCCGACACCGACGGCATCGACGTCGATAATTTTACAATTTATATTCAATAAAAAACATAGTAAACGGGCGTCGCAATACTAATTTAATTTAAAAAACATAATTAACGCCGGCACATTTTAATTATGATGCAATATGGCGTTGTATTTCGCTTAAAAACGTGTAAAATAAATTATGCCCGAACGGATTATGGAGCTTAGTGACGGGACAGCGAAAGGGTTGCAGGGATTTTAATAAAGTGGTTATACGAGAGAGATGCTTGTCTAAATTAATGTATAACCACAAATTCACAGAAACGTCTCAGTCCCTCCAAATTAAATTCTATCGAATCTTTTTTTAGCAACCTCGGACAAAATTGAGTGTCTGCCGCGATATTTAAATCCGTCAAGATTTTACGATTGTCGTAATCTTAAACGAAGCGTCCATCCGATACGAGGCCCGGACAAGTGTCGAATGGGAACCCATATTTGGGAATAAATGTGTGTCAGATGTTGTACGAAACAATATCAGTTTCATACGCACTGAAAATAATATATGATGCCATAAAATTGTATAGTGTATTTTTTTTTCAGCATAAAAAATAAATGGTAGCTCATCTATCAAAGAAATGTGAGGTTGACGTTATCACCGTCATCTACCTAGAACAAAACAAGGATGATTAAGCGACGCGCATACGTGTCCTGATATTTATTTTTGACCCTTTTTTCGAGACACAATATTAAAAATTTATTTATATAATAAAAAAATGCGTGTATGTGTTGAATCATTGAGTAATAATTCGGCAATATATCATAGTGAAGATTCGCAGTTCCATGCCGGTTATGTAAATTATTATTATAAGCGCCATTATTTCTTGTCAGAGATTATAATAATATTAATGTATAATTGATAGGAATGCAAACATTGTTTTTATATTGCGATATATCATTTTTAAATCATCTCTAGGCAGGGGTTATAAACATTCTGATCGATAAATATTTAATATTTTAACCTAGCCGTGCCGATATTTGTCTAAAAAGGCCTGAAGAACGAATATAAATAATCATTGAGCTTTTTGTCCGCAATTGCGAAAAAAAAATAAAAACAACAATGTTCTATTAGCACGGGTGCGATGTTTTTTATCGCTCCGTACCGGATATGAGCGGGAAAAAACATTGCGCATGTGGAAGTGCGAGCGAGAAAGAATATCGTGCTGTGCAAATGGAGAAACTACACGTGCCGAGCCGGGAGCGGATCTCAGTCGCTAAACAGGATCGCTAAAGGAACCAAACTTCATACCGATAATTGTGCTTTAGAAGTTCTATGATAAAAAAAGCAAACCTAGTAACAAAAACCGAATAATAAAATAGTAAAGACAATAAAAACTAATAAATACACTGGATAGAGCTAAAAACCGAAAGCTTTGAATAAAAAAAAATCATATTTAATAGATATGTAAACCCTGACTTTTAAGAAAAACTTTTTTGGTGATTTTTTTAATCTGAAGCAACCAGCAGATTATTAGGGCATGTTACAAGGTTGAGGAAGGCTGATATATTCGATGAGTATCGATTTCTTCAACGCTTTCTAGTCCCATGGAGTCATTCCTCGAGAAGCTGAAATTGTATAGTAAGACCTTGTTTAGCGCTTCCTTGATCAACGCTGTTTTAACGTTGCTCAAAGAAAAACAAAAAAAACGGCAAGGGCATTTCAATATCGACCTGACTTGGTAAGAATTAACAAAAAATGTCCATCGTTAGTCAAATTTTTAACTCAGTCGAAACAGCAGGAGCAACAGATGTAGATGAACATGATATTGAGGAGTTATTGCAGGTGTCTGGGCCTCACCATCGACGAGCTTCAAGAACTGGGGGAACAAGGAGAACTTGCAAATAGTAATACTAAAACGATGAGCCCGAACGAGCGACAAGCATCCCAATCTCGGCCTCAGGGTTGAGTTGGATACATCTCTGCTGGTGCTTGAGAAGTAGATAGAAGAAGTCCTCCAGGTGGTAGACCCGCTTTGGGTTAGAAAGCCATTTAAATAATAATAATAATATAAAATGTGTTTAATTTTAGTCACGTATTGCCCTTTGCTATATTTATTTTTTTGTAAAATGAGCTCATTTAACGCTGTTTCATTTTGTCGAGGACAGGGTTTGGTAACCTTTTTTGCACCATTCACCTTTTTACTAATGTTTAAAATAAAATACCCCTCCCTTCCCAAGATAGTTTACCTTAAATGTTAAATTTAAAATATGTATGCACATAGTATTTTCATTTCATGAATTTATTACGATAATTTTTACTATCAAACTAAAATTACAGAAGCATACTTCAATGCACAAACAAAACAGTGGAATTATCTTGCATTTGAATTTATTTTAAGTAATGATGAATTCATCAATGAGATGTCTATGAATCCTTTTGTTCCAGAATCATTTCTCAGCTCTAAATCCACCTCCTCGTCGCTGAGTTCAGGAAAATACAGCATTAGCAACATGAGTTGATGATAATGCTTTACACATTATAACTTTGTTGAACCTTACATTTCTCTTCCAACTTTCAATCTTGCCCATAAAAGCTCTCAAGGCTTCGGTATATTTTTATTACTTCCTTGCATCTGAACATTAGGTATATTCAACTGTCTAAAAACTACCACTAAATAGACAAGCGCATAATCCAATCATTTTTATTAATATTTAGCTAGACTGAGAAGTCCAACTGATATTGAACATAAAAAAAAATAAGCTTATCTCTAAGCTTAAATACTCTCTCAGTTGCGCTTCCTTTTGAAAGCCATCGAACATTTATATGGAAAAGAAGCAGATGACGAACTGTATCTTTGTCAATATATAACTGCATGATAAGTCGCTAGTTACGACCTCTTACTTTCACAAAAATGGTAGTGAAGCTAAATTCTGGCGATGGAATAGCCAATGAATTTCCTTGACCTTTTGAGCTCGCGCTTTTACACAAGCTTAAAAGCTCGATTTTCTTCTTGATATAGCTCCATCTGTACAGCACCCACCTTTACCCTCTGGAACTCTAAATAAATTCCCCAATGGTTGGGAACCCCTGGTCTAAATATTCATTCTCAGCGCTAAACGAGGCCTTGTGGTATTTTAAAATATAATTATTAAAAACATATTTTTTTAATTTTATAAACACGTCAATAGAATATCTAGAAATTCACCAATGGCGTCGGCCGATGGGGTCTATTTACTATGAAATGAATGTATAAAAATAGACCCCAACCATTAGTATTTTCTTAAAAATCGATTATTCTAAGAATAAAAATAATTATTCATGATTTAATAATATTTAAGTGGAAAAATCCAAAATATCGACTAAACTTTGAATTTTTCTACTAATTAATGCCACGCGTAAATAATGCGCACACACGGCGACGGCCCGTCGCAACCGAGCCGTACGCCAACGCAGACTTCGCGCCACACTAAGCCACGTGGAAGTTTTTTTTTGCTTGCATCCGATACGGAGGGAATAGAAACGCAATTGCGGACAAAAAAGGTCATTTAGCTAAACACACTTGACTTTTTTTGACAGCGTTTAAGGATTTAAGCGCAACATTAAATGCTTGCTTAAAATAATTAGAGTTAGAAACAATTTACCCTAAGAGATAAGGAAATTGCTGATATTATAAATGTAATAAATTTATTAGGAAATATTTTCCAAGATTCGCAGCACGTGTCAGTCGTACGTTTCACTCGCATTCGGCACATCGTACCGGATGCGAGTGAGAAAAAAAAACGCGCGCGTGGCAACAGCAACGAATATTAGTGTTTTTAATTTTTTTTTGCAAATTCAGACAATAAAGGACAATGATTATTTATAATATTTATTCTTTAGATCTTTTTAGACAAATACAAAAAAATTGTGACATCTAGGATTTATATTGAACGAGTTATTCAAGAAAAACTTGGGGGCTAGGTTAAATGGTTTTTTTGGATATTTTTTTTTAATTTAATTAAAAGTATAGTGAAGCATTGACGTCAGATGGAGAATTGGCCATGGCGTTGCAGAGATTTTTCGCTATTCTCGTCTCTTCACACTCTTCTTTGTGGTTTATGGGACTGAAGTATGGGTCGAGCCATGACCCACATCCGCGGATATAAATTACAAATTATTTTTAGCGTGGTCCGCGAAGACCACCGATCCTGGACCCATGCCGTGACCTCCTACACGTGCGTTACCGCGCCGTATCGGATGTCAGCTGAATAAACTCGACGACTTAACGTTGGGGCTCTCTTGTCGACCGTTTGCGACTGTTTCAGTTTTAACACCGGCCGTGTTTGTTTTATTGGTTGCAGGGCAATTTGTACTGTGTCAACGCCGTGGCCACGGTCATGGCCGGTCGTTGGCGAATACTCTGCATCGAAATAAATTATGATGAGATCCGTTTTGGAATCGGTGTTAAGAAGCTACTTGCGACAATAGAATCTGCGTTTATGATATTAGAATGCCTTGAAAAGACCGGTCTATGAACGAACGAACATAAACCATAAACAAAGATAAATTTATATACTTCCCTTTTATGTCGGAAATGGAATAGGTTTTTATGCGAAAACTCTATAAATCTTATTATGCTTGAATCCAGAAATTTGATAAAATGCTGTTATGAAATTCTGAGAGCCTTGATATTAGTCAGATATTATCGTCTTAGATTTATTGCGTCGATGATACTGTTATGTATTCATAATAAATTCTTTAGAAACATTTGGTTTTTGGGAGTTGAGAATTGAATATAAAACGATTCCTATTAAATCTTTGTCATTTACTTACGCTTCGAGTAACGTTTGCTCATAGAATAAATTTTACTTTTAATTTAGATTTTTTCTTGAAACTTGTATCTATGTATTTTATTTTCTGTAATATATGATAAATAAAAAATAACTTTTGTTATATTTTAAAATAATATTTGTTTTAAAAATGTAAACAGCATTCGTTTAGAGGCGATTGTGCTAATTAGTAATGAAATCAAGCAAAATAAGCATGATGCTAGATGTAAAAACAATAATTATTAGGTTATACGATTAAAACATATTATATTTGTAATATATAATAAAGTGGCATATTTGCTTAAAAGTAATTATCATCTGGGAGCCATATGACGTTTCGAATATCCTCAGGCTAGAGAAAATCCAGAAGAAATTCTTAAGATATCTCTACATGAGGGAATTATATTTTATCCTAGCTTATACCCGTTGTCTGGGGTATGTACATTTCGAGAGAAGAAGGTCAATATACTTGGCGAAGGACTTCTTCGAGCTGTTGGTTCACGCAGTACATAACCCCTTTGTATTGTGCTTTATCTTCGGGTTCGGGTTCAAATGTGAGGACAGGTGCTCTCGGAAACTCTCCAGTAACCAGAGCAATATATGGTAAGCTTTATATCGATCATGCTAGCTTTCAAAACTAAATAGTTTTGGGTAATCGGATAATCTCGTACGTTACTTTTGAGTTATCTTACAGAGAGGAAACAATATGTGACATACGACTCCCAAACGTCGTATGCTTACAATACACCTTCCGGGATTCCGCAGGGATTAAATTTAGCACCTTTATTTAGCACTATTATTATTTTATTTATAGATGATATTAAACCGGTCTTTCAATATAAATTTTCACTTTTCGCAGACGATTTAAACATATTTTGATCTATTACTTCAGTGGAAGATGCCCTTTCGTTGCAGCTGGACATTGATTCTTTGCGCGATTGGTCAATACTAAATCGTCTTTCATTAAGTATTGGGATGTGTCAAACAATGACAAATTAATTACAGACTTGGGGACGTAACTCTTCCTAAGCAATCGTCTGTTAAATATCTGGGTATTTTGTTTGACTCTAAGTTAAGATTTAGTTTACATGTGTCGGACGTGTGTGTGACATCATCAAAAATTTGGGCTCTGTCTAGAGAAATTCTCATCTCACACGTAGCACCTTAGTCATACGAGTGCTATACGATGCATTGGTTCGTAGCTTGATTGAATCAGGTTCCATTGTATGGGCGCCTTAGGACGCCTCGAATTCCCTCAAATTAGAGAAGACACAGAAGAAATTGAGGGACTTTGGATTCTACCCAAGTGTATACCCCAGCACATGGGTACAAGGCTGCCTGGGGTATGTAACCCTCAAGAAAAGAAGGTCGATTTACTAGGCAAAGCACTTCTTTGAGCTGTTGGTTGGCGCAAAACTTTACCTCCTTGTCCTGTGCGAGTTGCCCTTATGGGCGCCACCTCACTACCATCGAGCTCGTTCGCGTGTGCTTTTTCTTCCGCCAAATGCGAGGACAGGTGCTCTCAAGGACTCTCCGGTAACCAGCGCTATTACTCTACTTAACCACTTGGCCGAATATGTGGATTTATTTGATGTCAAATATCGCCATTTTGTAAGAAATTTTATAATTTCTTATAACAGAGCAATTAATGACAATACTTATTCTCAAATACATTCATTATATATTTATATTTTTTAATTTATGGTATGCTTTATTTGCATTATTTTTATTTTATAAAAGTCAAGCTTTGTAGGCTTCTAATCGGGCTCGTCCTGACATAAGAGTTTGAATTTTTGGCTCTAACTAAGCAAAGAAAATAATTGGCTTGGCTTCTGGCTACCTTAACGAAAGCTTATCTGTTGTAGCGATCGCATTTCAAGGATGAACATCTGGCCAATAAAAAAGAAGGTCAATATCCCTCCTTCCCTGCAGATTTTTTTAACTATTCGTTGCATCATTTGGACTGTGCTGATGATGGAGCGATGTTGCTGCAAATGAATTTCATTAATGACTTTCTACATTAATATTTAATCCTTCAGTTATTCAAAATTGACACAATATGATAAGATTTAATATTTATAAATTAAAGCTAAACTTGATATTGTATAATGACTCCCAATGCTGTTGATTGTTCATGTGAAAGTTAATGCGACGAACTAAGCAATGCTAATTTACAAAGGCCATGTAACATTCATTGTTTCTGTAAAATTTCCCACATTTTCATTTTCATTTATGAACATCATCGCGTACATTAATACCAATAATGTATTCAATTAGCGCAACACAAAGAATATTTGGTCACACCGGCTTATTAATTTTGGACATTAGCGCAGTCGAGGTCCGTGTTGATAGTTTTTATTAGCACTGTATTTCAACCTTTTTCGCTGCGTATTGTATATCATTTGCGTGCTAATTTCACGGCTGATTATATTTGCGTGTCGAAATTTCGTATAATGTAATTTTAAATTTGACACTTCTATATATTAGCGGGAACGTTCAAATCAGAGCCTTGTTCGCGATAAACAATCGTGGCTAATGCCAAAATTGAATCGGCCCTAATTGATTCTAATAATGCGACGATAACGTTTTTCATAAATATTATACATTTTTATAATCATTTTATGGGTCATAAAATTTGGCTATATTGCTTGCTTCCGTTATTATGCGAGCCATTGCGATAAGCTGAAAATTGTGTGTGTGTTTTTTTTTTATGGATGAATATAATTATGAGATTGAAATAAAGCGGAGGGGCGCGCTCGTTCGTTCGTCTGCAGTTTTCCTCATTATCATTTTTGTGAAATTTCATTAAACGATTCAAAAATTTCAGATGACTTGGCACAGATAATGAATTGCATTTACACAATTAACGAGCACATTGAAGCGTGCAGCCTTTCAATTAAACACAACCGCGTCGACGGAGACAGGGCCGCTCTTCCAGGGCGTCGGCGTCGCCGTCGGGACGCCCGCAGCTACCGGTGGCGGCCGCTCAATCAAAAACCAATTAATGGCGATTCTTCGCGAATGAAGTCGACAAGAATGAAATCAATTATTCCGCGAACCCGGAGCTTCCTGTCTGCCTCCCCCAGCTCCTTCCCGTTTTCGGCAACCGGAAGTGCGAAAGTAAATAGAGCGGGAACATAATTGGGCGGGGGACCACTCGATATGTCGCCCCCCGGCCCCGCCGCTCGTCTCTCCGCCCCTCGCCCCACCGAAACTACTCGCCGATCCAAAGTTGGTAATATTCCAAGTTAAACATTTGCCCGGGACATGATAACGGTCTGGGTGTTTGTATGGGAATTTGTAAATCTTGAGGAACGTTGCGGTGTGACTAATTAAATTAGGCCGATAAGCGATCGCGGTTCGCCCGGGATAGGTTCGGATTCGGGAACGTTCACGATGCGATGGAGAATGGTGGAAATGGTAATATTTAAACGTCTCCTTGGAATTGTGCTCCGGGTTCGAATCGGCGATCTTTCAGTCTTTGTTGGATTCAACAGTGAAAAATGCTGTCCCGTCGGAGAGAAAAGCGGGAAAATCAATTTGTTTAACTATGTCACATTTAGTATTACTAACTCAAATATGTTTCTAAAAGGATCTCGCTTTGACGCTTTGTCATCAAAATGATTCACTATACCACATAACCATAGCATGTTTCTATCGTTTCGGATTTATGGAATTGAGTCATCTGCTCGACACGATTTAAGCAAAGAAAGACGCTACTACCACCACTGCCTCTAAAAAGGTAAAGGGATGCCCCGAAGCTTAGAGATTAGTCGGAGTTAAACATACAATCGTAACAAATTAGCCGGAGCGCTTTTTTCTTCTTCGTTCCTTACACCAAGCGTATCAAACTAAAAGGGTGATATGGCCCAGATAAACAAGATTAAGTTTATGTGGGTCGCAAAAAAGAAAAACTTAAAATTCAATTTTTATTCCTACTACGGGAGTATCTTGATCCCAGTGATTACTTTTAACTTACTGATCCAACATTCTTCTCGAGTCAGCACCCTCACGTCTAAGGATCGTGACCATTATTCTTCTGAGTCATCTTGATTTTGGGTCTCCATACTTCGCATCTTACGTTACCAAGTGCAACAAGCTTCTCCATGTAATCACTACTTTTAGCGGGATGTCCAAAGTATCGAAGAATGTTCTCAGCAGGCGACTCTAGCACCACATTTTAAAGGCGTCAATCTTATTTTTAATATTTTCATTTATGGCCCAGGTTTCTACGCCGTAAGTAAAAATTGAGAATATCAGACTCTGCAATAATCGTTTTTATTGTCTTTTTAGATATCTCCTTTTTTTTCTAAATTGTGGATAGCTTTGGCATAGTATATTCCAATCCGCCTTTTTATCCACTCTGGCTCACATTTTCTGTTACTCGTGAGTAGTGATCCGAGATATAGAAATTCTTCAATCCAGATACAAAAGATTAACGGATTTCGATAGCTGATTACTTCCGTCGACTATCATCAGCTTGATTTTTAGTAATATTGATCTCGAATCCTATTTTTTTACTTTCGCAGACAATTCTTTTGAGCAGATCGGCCATTTCTTCTTCGTTCGTGGCTATCAATGTCGCATTTTGATCCGCTTTTTGAATCTGCCTTCCCAGGTTCTATGAGCTTTTCTTATGATATATTTCCCGTATAAGTTAAATAGGTCTGCTGAGAGTATACAGCCCAGTCTCACCCTTTTGAGCACTGAAAACTTTTCTGACGAATACTAATGCATTTTGACTATTGCATACAGGTTTCCATAATCCATAATTCTGGATCTGATAAAAGAGTTATTTCGTTTCACAATTGAAAATCACTACTTGCTGATATGTACTTCCAAACATTGAAACAACTGCATATGCGAATTTATTGATTAGTTACTGATTCTAATATTCTAATACTTGGTTATTTTATTTCAAATTAATTTCATAAGGCCTAAGTGTTTTTTTCCGGGTATTTTTTATGTGATTTGTTTGTGTTGCATATCGGACACTTCGTTAAATTTTCATTTTATATCAGCATGTGTTTTGTTTTATTAAGGATGAATATTAAAACCATATTGTAACAAAACAGAGGCTTGTATCTTTAATTTTTATATATAAAATAACCGTCATATTTCTATATATCTGCTGTAAAATCCCCGAATTGTTTAGAAAACTTTGAGCTCAGCAGACGTACGTCAGTAAGTATAGCAAACCGGATTTATCGATGTTTAATTCACTTAAGAATGCAAAGAACTTTCGCTAATTTTAACCTCGAGATATGTGTTAACATACATTTGATAAATCTAGCGGGGTAACACGGCACAAATAATCGTCAGTGCCGCATTTTAAGATGGGTCATCTTTAAAATAGTCTCCTTCAGTCTGTTAGGGTGTAAGGACGTGTTTTAAATTTCTCTTGTGTAGCGGCTATCTGCTCTTGGCTTTTAGACAAAAAACGGTTTTCTCTATCCCTCTGACGACAATGGGAAAGACGTGTCCGTCGGAACAACATCTGCGGAGCTGTATACTTTTTCAATATCATTTGAAAGCTGACAGAGGCTTCTGAAGGATATTTGCAGGATTTACGGTGAATATTGGATGTCAGGAACTGATGGTTAAAAAAAAATGAAATCCTGGTGATTTGTGTTTTGGAAAACGGGCTTTCAGTGGACGGCCCGTCAGGAAGGATGAAGCAGTAAATGAATTCTGCAATCGAAGAGACTGACCCGATGTTGCAATGCATTTGAAAATTATCGGAAAAGGTCAGTACATCCTGGTCCAGTGCTCAGAGGATCCTTAAGAAGTTGGGAAAGATTCAAAAAGAAGGTGTTTGGGTCCCATATGCATTCACGCGCGACCTCATGTTGCGAAATTGACGTGTGAAAAAATTCAGGATCTTGGATGGGTCACCTTGTTGCATCCTCCTTGCTTGCCGGATCTCGCACCATCTGATTTTGACTTATTTCGTTCTATGGAAAATTTATATAGATGATATGGGGAATTAATTTGTATGCAAAAAGTTAAATAAAATATAAGAAAAATTGTTTTGAATTTTATTGAAAAAACGACATTACTAATAACAATACGTAAAAAAATGATTAGTTTGGTTTATCCGAATTGTGACACACTGAGCTCAAAAGGTTCGCCATTACCCTCCTAGGAACATCAATTCATCGTCGTAAGACTTCAACTGTGAAGTCTGCAACGCATTGGCAACATCTGTGTCAGCATCATCGTCATAATTTCGCTGTCACATTGCACTAGTGAACATGTAGACAATTATTTATTAATGAAATCAATTATTAATGGCCCAGTTCACTCACATAAGTTGCGTGTTACCGACAATATAGGGCGTTATTTATTTGTATAAGTTACCAAAATATATATATCCGCTCTATAATTGCAATAAGCCCCTGTGCAAAAAAATTTCAAAGTTATGCAGTTGGTCCCTATAATCTTAAAGTTCATACAATCTGCTCGTTGCATTATATAACGGAATTAACGTGGTGCAGGTGCACGGAGGCCACGCGAAAATAAAGCACAAAACAAGATAACCGAAAGTTCACTGCTCGAATTTAAATTCGCATGCGAAAATAAGCACCTGGCTCCAAATTTACTATCGAATTGCGACAATCCAGAAATATTCCAATGTCAATTTCCTTAATTCGTTGCGATACTCCGTTTAATGTTTACCCTGTAACTTGTAAAGTGCTCGGTTGGAACCGTTTAATCTTTGAATAAGCACGCAGCTGCCAATATATCCGATAGAGAAGCGAGCGTTAATTGAATTTATATATATTTTGGCACACTCTAATGATTCATCATTGCGCAATAAATTCGCGTACATTATATTGGTACATTCAAATAAATCTCTCCGCTGAAATAGACGGTTTGATTTGTGTTTTTTGCCATAAACCCGTTTCCAATTGTTAATTTCTGTTGTGCTCTGAAATTTTTGGCTCGCGAAACTATACCGCTGAAAATAAGCAAAAGAAAACGTAGCCGCCAACAAAACTCGGCCCGCTCTTTAATGTGCAAAAATAATTGATTTCGAAAGTCGACTCGGGGCAAAGTACAAAAGAAATAAATTCGCAGACATTCTCCTCTGGGTATCATTCAAAAGTTTCACTAACCGAATGAGACCGGCAACGGTTTTTCCTGCTGAAAGTGGAAAAACTACATAGTTTTTCGTGGGCGATCTGTGTATTGCGGTTACTCCCAACTTAATTGGAAATGTTCACTCCCAAATTGGGAGCCATAAACCACCCGCTTATTAACCACCCCCCGCGACCACCACCTTACACCCACCACCCACTGCCATCAACTGGGCGGAAAACTCGGCAGACTCTCACAATGGACACCGAACTTGAGTTGGCAACGCTCGTGAATGATATTCGACAAAAGCCAACTTTCTAAATAAGATGTATTCCAAGTGGAAGTTTATCGTCATAATAAACCGGTAATTCTCGGTGGAACGCCGTTAAATTTTCCATTCAGGAAAAACTATGAGTGACCGAAAATTTGCGATTGTTCTTACGAAGGGCTCAGTGAAGTTTCTGATTTCAGTTGTGTGCATGAGTGAGCAACATGTTGAATTGTTAAATATTAAATCACCGTTTTAGATAATAGAAGGTGCAGAAAAAAAAGAAGATTTTTTTTACTCGTCGTACAAGAAAAAGTAATAGAAAAAAACAATAATAACAATCGTGATGAGATTGTGTGCGAGTTATCTGGATTTTTAAAAATAATTCTTGTAATATTGTAAAAAAAATCAGAGCTTCGAACCAAAACTAAATATTGAAACCCTGGAAAAAAAAACGTTTTTTTAGTCGGAACTGAACCGAAAAAAATTACCGGTTATATCGATTTTAGTACATTTTCAAACACGCACAAAAAGGAATGTAACTAATTTTAGGAATTAAACTGTACTCAAGACACGTCTCATCTTAAATCAAATCCAAAATAGAGACAAGAGTCTTCTAAAAAAATAAAAATATTTTAAACAAATCCGAAAAGTCATTTTAAATCACAAATGAATAATTGCAATCAACTGGTGATACTTTTGACGAAAAGGTAAAGGACCTAATGAATTCATTAATAAACGTGGAATTAGTAAACATCTATTAAATAATTTTAATCGTATACGAAGATTAGACATATTTTAGAATTTTGAGAGGAAAATAAAATTGCAAATCCTCATTTATACAAAATTGCATTTGTCGTTTTAGGAAATCTAACACAACACAACTCTGGTTTAAAGTTTATTCTACGAGACAATAGGAATATTAATACATTGAGAAATATTTTAAAACTTTTATCTTTTATAATTAAAAATAAATATACAAAGGCCTGTAATTAATTATTATTATTGTATCAATTAATTTATTATGCCTATTACAAAATTAGGAATATAATGTTCAAAATTATGATGGAAAATATTGTTTTATTTAAAATTAAAACATTTAAAAAATAATCAATCAGAGCTGAACCGATAACTGAAATTAACCATTATTTTCCCCGGAGCAAAAACCGGAAGGGAATTGATAAATATTTTTTAATTGAACCTTAACCGAAAACGATTCGAAGCCCTGGTATTTCTTTAAGAATAAGATACTCCATAATCTGATTGGCAATAAAAACCGGAAGCGAAATATTTTTTAAATACGAATATATATCTAGTGGTAATTATTAAACATTTAATTAATTATTATTTATATTATTGTAATAATTTATTTATTATGCCTATACGGGGAGTATATCATAAGTAATAAAAAAAACCCTTGAAAGCTGACAAGGGGATTCAGAATAGCGGGTAAAAAAATTAACGAACTAAGATATGCTGACGATACGACATTGATGGCCACTAACGAAGAAGAAATGGGTGATCTGCTCAAAAGAGTTGTCTGCGAAAGTAAAAACTATGACTCGAGATCAATATTACTAAAACCAAGCTGATGATAGTTGATAGAAGTAATCAGCTGTCCAGATCCGTTAATCTTCCAGATCTGGAGAGGGTTGAAGAATTTCTATATCCCAGAGAAAAAAGGCGAATAGGAATGACCAAAAATGCGATGTCAAAGCTATCAACAATTTGGAAAAACCAGGTGAACCCAAAACCGAAATTAACCATTATTTTCTCCGGAACGAAAACCAGAACTAATTAAATATTTTTTTATTACGAGTAATATTATATTAGTAAAGAAAAAATAACGGTCGAAGCCCTAAAAAATAGTCGCGGCATTAAACGCTATAGTTTGTTACGCCACCACTTTGAGATGGAAAACCGGCGTAGCGATACTCGCATGTCTATAAATATTTTAACGCTCACAATTTACGTGTCTTTTACTCGTACATTATGCTTCGCCTTTGAACTGCATTTTTTCAACAAGCCGTTAACAGCTTTGTGTATTCGATATTAGTAAACAGTTTACAGAAGTAGATAGTATTCGTACGCAAAATTAAATTTATTCACATTCCAAACAAACGCTTACACTATGAAAACAATCAACATAAACAGAAGTCGTGAATGTGAATAGAGTACACGCTGAAAAATATTTAATATGGAGATGAGATTAATTTCTATGCATACACCGTGTAAATCGAGAATTATTTCTATGAATATTTAACATTCGTATTAAATTACACCACGACACAAGCGTTGAAATCCGCAGAAATGCACATAGCAGCAAAATAATTAAACAAACAAAAAATATTCCGTGTAAGCCGATTGCATTAATATATTAATTATGACGCGGAAAATTCCGCGAGTTTTTCCGAGCGCCATAGCGCCGGCTCGATGAACAATTCAAACATTTACTCACAACATATCCGCTGCCAACGAGTTTTTAATCACCCGGTGTTTAAAAATCAATTTTGAATCGACTGTACGTATGATTAATTCTGTGCAAATATTTTGACGCGGATAAATGACGGAACGATGCAAATTTTTAAATCGTTAAATTCCCATTTGCCGGCGCGCACGTGCTCTCTCTCTAATTGGAAACGATTTTTTTATCACTATCAATCGTATATTTTAAAATGTATTCGTTTAAATATGAAAAGCGTGTTTCGCCGTATTGAGTCCTCGAAAGATTTTCCGGTTTGCGAAGGGTTAAAATTTAATTAGGGAATAGCGAGCGCGACTTGATAAACGTGTGAAAATATTAAAAATTTCCGCGTCGAATCCCGTAGGTGTTTCTGATCCCCGGGAGTGCGAACTCTGAATCCCGTAATCAAATTTAGCGTCGCTCGTTCTCGACGGTGATTAAAGCGATCGGAAGTGCGAGAGGGACGCCGGGGCGCGGGGCGGCCGTCGGGGAAAGGGGCGCCGCGACGCCAAATCAGCCGGCACTAATTATTATTTGCTCTAGCTGGGAAATTCAGCCGAGCGAAGCCTGATGCGATTAACGTTTCGAATGTACGTGTCGATATGAAAAAAAAAATATTCAAAACTTATTAATGACTTAACACATCTCGAAATTCACAAAAAAATATAAAAAATATTGTAAGACGTACAAAACAGTCTCAGTGCAAGCCCCGAATTTCATCCGGTCTGCCGATGATGCATCGTCCCTGTAAACATAGTCAAACCACTTCGACCTAGCT
Organism: Philopotamus ludificatus; assembly: GCA_022495035.1. Lineage (NCBI taxonomy): Eukaryota > Metazoa > Arthropoda > Insecta > Trichoptera > Philopotamidae > Philopotamus > Philopotamus ludificatus. The sequence continues at coordinate 173,391 of JAGXCT010036245.1, forward strand.
CTTCTTTTCCTCCGGAGACGAGAATGCATGTTGACCATAAGCCTATTCGGAGACTGACTGTCCCGTATCCTTGACACGCAACTTGCCTACCGGATTTTGGCACTCTGATGTTAGCTGTGACTGGTATATACCTGAACAACCAGTACAGCTCCGTATTGCGTCGGTAAAATACAGCTAAACTCCAAATATTTGTCTGAAAATCCTCCTCCCTAGTACATCCAATTGTCGATTAACTTACTTTATCATAGCCCAACATTCTGACTCGTATACCAAAACTGGGCTATCAAATACAATATAGCAAATTTAATTGCTGACCTGGCCTTAGTGTCCGATTAGGCCCTCCACCCAGAGACCCGTGGGTTGTGATGCACGGCGTCCTGGTACAGGAGGACAGGACCACAGAACGTGACTATAGTCCTGATAAACGAACCCACACGAACAGTGCGAAGATGCTACTAGGCTAAATTCTTTAAGCTTATACTTGTAATTACTGTGACCAGTCATAAAACGACCGACCCTAAAATCGGATATAACCAGCGACGATTTAGCTCGGCTCATTATCAGAATTCCACCTCTTCTAAAAAAGTCGGCACATCCTGGTCCAGTACTCAGAGGATCCTAAAGAAGTTGGGAGAGATTA
>JAGXCT010036245.1:174173-193974 GCA_022495035.1 Philopotamus ludificatus
CTTATTTCGTTCTATGGAACATTTTCTAAGAGATCAAAATTTAAATTCCTTAGAACAGGTGAAAAAACCCCTTCAGACTATTTTCAGTCAAAACCAGCAGAGTTTTACAAGAAGAGCATGAATTTGAAAGAAAGGTGACAGAAAGTTATAGATGATATGGGGAATTATTTTGTGTGCAAAAAGTTAAATAAAGTATAAGGAAAATTATTTTGAATTTCATTCGAAAAAAAAAACGACATCACTTATGGGTACCCCTAATACCAAGCTACGTTTCGAGAGATCCCTTCTTATCTGTCTGTTTTTGTACTATGGATAAAAATTAAAAGTCAAACAGATCCTGGAGATATATATTTCTAGTTACATTGGTAGGAAAGCTAATTAATAATTAATTTGACTAGGAGTTGAGGATGTGGAATTCACAATGTGGACACGTGTCGAAACGAGAAAAAAGAGTGTAGCTCGGAAAAGTCGTCAATTAAAAAAAAGTTATACTCATTTAATTTTTTTAATATTTTTAAGCGAAGTTTTTAAAGATATTCATTATATATCCATTGGTTTACTACGCTCGACAATTTTTTACTTATGATTATATATATTTTTTGGCCATAAAAAAGACTGTTGTAACGTTTTTCCAATCAAAATAATCTGTAAAAACAGAAAGGGTGGTAGTCCGTAGGAATAAGATCTGGATGTGGCAAAACTGACCAGTTGAGAGCCAGAATTTTTTCTTGAGTCACTTTTGCCGTATGTGGTCTGGCGTTATCGTGTAACAGGATAACGCCTTTCCGAATGACGTGTGCAGAACGTTTTTTCGGTATTTTTCATGCAGCTTCTATTTGCAGTTGCTGTACGTATATATCGGCCGTAATCGTTTCGTTGCACTTCATCAGCTCGTGGTGGATTATTCCGCGACGATCTCACCATACACACAATAGTTTTCTTGCCATTAATATTAACTTTAGGGTCCGGTAGGGGTAGTTGATCCTTACCTAACCATTGTCATTCGTGGATAATATGTTCATAGGTGATCCATTTTTCATTGCCTGTTATTGTCCTGTCTAAAAAAAGCCTCGATTTTATGCCGCGAGATGAGACTTGTGGCAATCGACATTCGGTCTGTCTTATTCCACTTATGGTTAACCTACTGACTTTCCCCAAATTTTCAGGTGGCGATAAACTGTAAATTGTGACGTATTGAGTCTCTCTGCCTATTTCTTTGTAATTTGACGTGGATATTGTTCCAATATCGCATTTAAAATGTCGCCATCGAAGTCGTAAGGGCGACCTGCCCTTGGTTCATCTTTCAAAGACTCATCTCCAGAACGAAACTTCTAAATGATCGGCTATCAGGCTTTCACCCTATACACTGCATATCTTTTCGGTCGTCGGTCTATCACTAGTCCCTTTTTTGAATTCCCAAAGCATCACATAACGAATATGCTCTTTTTGATTCTCCATTTTAAGGGTCCGTAATAACACCACTGTAACGTCCACACTAAATAGTTGTCGAATGACTGACAGGCCACTTATCTATCTAGTAAAAACCAAAATTCACTTGTCGGGTGACTCACTGAGCGAAAATCCAAAAAATAGATATATAATAATATAATAACAACCTAATAATATTACTTATCAACAGAGTGGAGTTGATAACATCAGACATCATTAGCATAAGTCATAAAAAAATTAAATACATAATTATTATTTATTATTAACGTTACTCGCGGTTTTAATGGGTAATTAATTATAAAAATGGGGTTTAATAAATTTTCCGAGTGAAAATCTCCGAGAACTTAATATGATTTTATGATTTTTATGAACCCTGGTAATAATTAGCAGCGAGAAAATTTATTTTCAAGTGACTGTCTTCTCGATGTGAGCCGGAAAATTTTAATTAAAATTCCGCCTACCTTTATTATGCGCATAAGTTTCTTAAACAATGTTTGTGTGATGACTATGTCACGGCCATTCTTTGCGGTGTGTATTTGTTTTATCTCGCCGCAGACTAAACTGATTATTATCGCGACGATGTTTATGAACTGGCCCGTGAGAGGATAGCCGATGATCTCAACGTGTCCTTTATGTCATTCGAATGCAGAATTTCATATTAATTGTATTGATTTTTTTTTGCGCTACTACGTTGACTGAGCCGGAAGATGTTTAGCAAAGGTGACCTTATCAATTTCGCACGTGCCCACGTCCTGGATCGGACCCTGCGATCCTTTCCGTGCTCACGTATAAAATAAATCTAGTAAAGATTTCCTGGAGTTAATGCGAAAATGTGGAAGTAACTTTCATCCGCAACCCGTCACGTTTCATTTTTCGTCTGCAAAAAGCGAAATGGTGTTTTGATGACAGGGCTGGTGTACCGATGGGGTGGGAGCCGCAGAGGAACAAAGCAACAGCTCTAACCCTCCCCTCCCCCCGCCCCGCCTCCGACCTCGCCCCCCGACTCGGCTTTGGCAGCTTCTTTGTGGCTTGTTATGCTAAACAATTCCTTGCTTGCATCCTGTACTCCGACAAGAATTAATGAATTTATAATTGTTTCGCATTATTCTTTGCCCACACTGCTCCTGACAGACGACTGTGATTTAACGCGAATTTCATTTAAATTCATCTTGTTGGTGTTTAAGGATGGAACAGTCAAACACGATGATTGTGGTTGCAGAGATTGAATAGTGCTACGATTAATTATGTGATAGTTTAATGATATTAAGTATGCACTTATAGTTTTAATCACAAATAACCCTTTGATTAGTGAATTAATACTGTTTGCACACAGTTGTGCGCCGATAGTCTTCGGCGCCTGTGTGCAGAAATTTAATTGTTGGCTCTAAATCCCCCCCCTGCCATAAAAAACATGTTTTTAAAACAAATTAGACATTTTTTTTCGATTTTATGAAAGTTTACTGAATAATGGTTAATAAATATGGTGCTGGCGACGTCTGCTGAGAATACCATGAACCGCTAAACGCACAAACGTGTCTATTCTAAAAGAAATCGAGAACGAGAAAGAAGACCGACTTTCTAGCATATGTCTCGAAAGGATTCTTCGACACTTTGGACATCTCGCCAGAAGAAACGATAGCCTGGGATATGCAGGGGAAGGGACAGCGTGCCCACCCCTAGTGAAGACCAAGTGAAGACCGCCACAGGTTTCACCGTAGTAGATGCGATATGGGATGCAGAATACAAAGAATCCTGGAGAGAGAAAATCCAGAAGGTTCGGAACAAAAATTATCACGATCCTTAGCCATGAGAGTGCCGACTAAAGAAGAAATGAATAACATGTAATATTCGTCATTTATTCCCTCTTGGCACCACTCAGCGCACCCAATCTTTCGGCGCCTGTGTGCGCCGCACAATATGAACGGCGCGCTTCAAATTTTAAATTAAAAAAAACAGTGATCCTTAACATTTCATTTTAAAAAAATATATATTTATTATGTAGTTTAACAAAATGGTGCACCCCTGAAAAATATGTAAATGCATGTGTACACATATTCTTATGTGCATAAATAAATCTGGTCTCTAACGGATTTCTCACCACAGAGATAGTATACCCTGGGAAGGAAAACCCTAATATGTTGACTAATAATTTGTCTAGTTTCGATACTTTCGCTCGTCTTCCTACTTTCTGGGGGATCTTTTCTTTGAGGAGGTCTTTCCCACGATGAAAGGACTGCTATTGCGCGACAGGGCTAATAATCACTTACGACTCGGTTCGGGCAGATGTGAATATGTATGCCTGTGTATATCGATATAGGTATGTGTGTGTGGTCACTCGCTACTTGTCACTCGTGACTCATTATAAGCAGATTACGCCTTAAAGAATAGAATAAACAAATACCGAGACAAGCCCCTTCCTACTTGCCTGGACACAATTGAGAGGGTAAAATCCGATACCAATAAGGTAGAAGATGTACGTCCAATGCCAGCAATGGCCAAGAGAGGGAAATTCTTTACAAAAACCGCATACTAATACGGCTTGGGTCCCTGCGGTATGGACACGAATGGAGATCCCTCACGTCACGTGTGAGACTCAGGTTCCTTTGGCCTCGACTGCCATTCGAGAGTTTGGTAAGGCCCATGTCCTCAGCGAGTAAGAGCCTTGTGGCTGGCAAATGATGATGATGATGATATTTGATTTGATGCATTTAGTGTGATTAAGAATTAAAAAAAAAACCTAATATGTACATGGTAATACAATATTTAAAAAAAAAATCTTTTGCTTTTCAATATTCTTTGACGGTCGATGTCGCATATTTCAGTTGAAATAATTATAAACATCAGACTCACCGAATCCAGTTGTCCCAGCTAGGCTTTATTCCTACCTTTGCGTCGTTATGAGCTCTCTTCTACTGGCAATACTCTATACAAATAATTTATGTCAACTGGTATTACAATTCTAACACTTTGTTTGTTATTTAACTGCCAGACCTACCTCTGCATGTAGTTTCCAGTTACCGTGCACTGCAAGTCCATCTCCATCCATAACCATTATTGCACTTCACGATAATCACAAATTTTATAGACCGAACTGAAAAATGCCTTTAATATTTTATTTACAAATAAATGAATATCAACATTTTTCAAATTTTTACTTAGTTACTATTTGTTTGTTTTATATGGGAGATTATTATAAATTGTAACTATTTTAATTATCATGGATCTATAAATTTTACATAGATACAGAGGGATTTCTAAATAGTGCTAAAATAGCTGAAATTCAGTCTTTTTAATTCAATTTATTTATTTTATCTTAGAACTTAATTATTACATTAATTTTTTAGTCGGGTTTTTTGTGTTGTCACGTAATGAATCTTCTTGGGCATAAAGTCCACTAAAGCTTCTGAATATTTAATTAAAATTCCTTCATACCATATTTTTTCTGTTATTTTAATTAAATTTTCTTTACTCATGGGCCTTCTTATGTGTATTTAAACAGCCATAATGTGCCACAAATTCTCAATGGAGTTAAGATCTGACGAATTCCCTGGCCACTGCAAGGTCATCTCAGTTTCTTTGTTTGCAATGCTTACTTACTACAACAAAACAAGTATCTTATCATTCGGGATCTGTGACATGGAGCACTGCCGTCTTGAAAATTGTGTAATTTATGTTGGAGAGATGGTTTTCGAATGGTAGAAGATGGGTTTTCATTATAGATTTGTACACTGAGTTTTCTGTTCCGTCGATGAATGATAATTCTTCAATCCCAAAATATGAGAAGTACTAAATCATCAGGCCAGCTGGGTGCTTCACAGTCCTTCGCAGGCAGTTTTGATGCATCCGCTCTTCAGATCTACGCCCTACAAACTGGACAGATCTGATTCAGACAAAATAAATTTGCTTATATCGGAAAATATGTATTTTGTTAATCAGTTTTGGTCCAGGTTTGGTTAATTTCGTCCATTCTAATCTGGATTCCATCATATGCTACGTTAGAAATGGTTATTTTACTGGCCGGCTGGTCATTAAACCACCTTCTGGTAATCTTCTCGGAATGGTGTGTAACCTCTGCTGTTAAAAAAATGTATAATTCGATTTTGCAGACACAGCAGCCTCATTAGTTAATCGTTTGCTGTTTTCAGGCGACCTGTATCACATAAATCTGCGATTTTTGAAAATTATTCTCACCGTAGCATTGGAGCAACCCATTGCCGTCATAATTTCTCTAATTAATTAACTAACTAATTAGTAGGGTTACCCATAGGTAATGTCGTTTTTTTTCAATAAAATTCAAAACAATTTTACTTATACTTTATTTAACTTTTCTTATACAAAATGATTCCCCATATTATCTATAAGCTTCTGCCACCTTTCTTTCAAATCATCCATGCCCTTCTTGTAAAACTCTGCTGGTTTTGACTGAAAATAGTTTGAAAGGGCTGTATTCACCTCTTCTAAGAATTTAAATTTTGATCTCCTAGAAAATGTTCCATAGAACGAAATAAGTAAAAATCGGATGATGCGAGATCCAGCGAGTATGGAGGATGCAACGGGATAAGCCATCCAAGATCCTGAATTTTTTCACACGTCAATTTCGCAACATGAGGTCGCGCTTGAATACGTGTGGGACCCAAACACCTTCTTTTTAAATCTTTTCCAACTTCTTTAGGATCCTCTGAGTACTGGACCAGGATGTACCGACCTTTTCTGATAATTTTTCAATAGTCAGCATCGGGTTATCTTCGATTGCAGAATTCACGGTTGCCTCATCCGCATGGATGGGTCGTCCACTTCGAGGCTCGTTTTCCAAGCACAAATCACCAGATTTAAATTTTTTGAACCATCGTTGGCATTTCCTGACATCCAATATGTCACCGCAAATCCCGCAAATATCCTTCGTAGCCTCTGTCGCTATCACACACAGTTCCGCAGATGTTGTTCTGACGGACACGTCTCTTCCATTGTCGTCAGAGGGATAAAGAAACCGTTTTTTTTCTAAAGGCTACGAGCAGGTAACCGCTACACAAGAGAAACTTATAACACGTCCTTACTGCCTAACATACTAAAGGAGACTATGTTAAAGATGGCGCATCGAAAAAAAACGACATTCTTTATGGGTACCCCTAATAATAATAATCTGATCTGTGTTAAAAATCAACCCAAATCACAATTTTAATTCGAAAAGTCAATAGAAGCGTTAAAGCCATGCTAAACTAATTTATCGACAACTGTTTTTAGATTACTAGTTTTCTGACAATGTTTAATAACGGGTTAATTTAATTTGCCTCATAAACTGTATTAAATAATATGATTAAGATATTGCGTTAAAACCCAAATTTATTACTGACTTTATTGCGAAATGGCATAAATAGGAATAAAATTATGTAGTGTCGAGGCTCTATACAGTGACGACGTGTTCGCTAATGGCTCCTCGCGTACAAATGTGGAAATTGCAGTTCGCGATAAATTTCAAATTTTAATGCAGCCGATAAAGAAAAGGCTTTATAGACGCACATGCAAATTTGCACATGAAAAATCCCGCGTTGTGCAAATGATCGTAGAACTTTACAAGGCACTAACGTTTCTGTGTTGATTTTTATCATCGCGGCACAGATTTAATAATGAAAATAAAAGCGTACGCAAAGTGGAGCCGTGTCTTTCTATTATTATTCAATTGGCGTGTGTATTTTTTTTAAAGAATTTAAAAAGTGGCGGATAGAGCCGAGGCCTGAATGCAAAACGGAATATATTCTCATAATCTGCGGGGTAAACAGTGTCTGATTCTGCCCCAACGCTCGCGGAATAATTTACCGATCGCGCGACACACGAATTGGTTCAAACACCCGCTCATTCAATTTGCTTAACAAAGCGACTCGAAATATTAAATATTCACTTTTTTAGCCCCTACCCCCACAGCGCTTTCTTGTCTCCCCCCACTGCCGCCTCTTTGGTACAAATGAAACGTGCAGAGATGCTCGGCTTTGCGCGAATCTTTCAAATTCGCCGAAAGGATACGTAATCGAATAGAAGCATTTCTTTAAAAAAGGTATAAAATTATAGGAAATTTTTGGGTGGAAACATTTGGCACCATTCTTAATAAATCGGTGCAGCTTCTTACCTATGCGGACGACATATTGGGTCTGTTCGGAAAGTCATTTCGTTTTTTCCCAACAGAGGACTTAATTGTATTTTTTTACAGCCAACTTCACAATTAAGTCGCATAATCATTATATATTTTGATAGCTGATATAGCAAGGTTTACTTGTGAAAAAGCTCGATTGATTCTACGTAGTAGTTTTTGGTTGGTACCCTTTTAAATATGGAGAGCGAAAAGCAGCATTTTCGGAATATTTTATTTTTTTACTATCGAAATGGTAAAAATGCTGTTTTAGCAAGAAAAAAAAATATCCGATGTGTATGGAGAAGATCTGGTTAATTTTTCTATCCGAAAATTTTGATGTTGAAGATGCACCACGTTCTGGAAGGCCAGTTGAAGCTGATGAAAGGCTTCTTAACGCTTTCAGTGCGGCGCGCATGCCGTACATGCGCGAGATTCTTTCGAACTTTAACCTGTCGTTACATGTAAACTAGAAGGAGTTAAGTGATGGTGTTTATTTTAAAAATCAGCCCATAAACACAGCTATCAATAAATATACAACATATTAGAAGAAAGTTATAGGAACCATTTAAAATATAAATATTATAGCGGTAATATAGCGGTAATCAATTAATACAAATTTACAGTGTCGTGTTTAGACCCGCCGCACTGAAAGGGTTAAACGTCAAAAAATGATCCATTTTTAAAGTGACGAGAAATGGGTTGTCTACATCAATGATAATCGCAAGAGATCATAGTGTATAAAGGATGAACCGGTTCAAAGCACTTCGAAAGCCCATATTCATAAAAAAAGGTCAGAATTGATCAATAGAAAAGGTGTAGAGTTCCACCAAGATAATGCGAGACCTCATACAAGCTTGTTAACTCGCCAAAAGCTTTTACAGCTTAGATGGGATAGACTGCCACACCCACCATATTCTCCAGATCTGGCACCTTCTGATTATTATTTGTTATGGTAAAACCTTTACTTCAAATGAGGAGGTCAAAAATCTCCTGGATCAGTTTTTGGCCAGTAAAGAACAAACAATTTAATGAGCATGGAATCATGCTACTCCCTGGAAGATGATAAAAGGTATTGAACCAGAATAGGAAATATATAATTCAATAAAATATTTATCCACTATAAGAATCTCGTCTTTCATTTTTATAAAAAAAAAGGAAATTACTTTCCGGACAACCTAATAGATATTGTGGCTAGATCTCGGTGGGCTCTCACTTTGGACTTCCATAGAAAATGCGGTCGAGATTATTTTTTAAAGAACACCAAAGTCAAGCTTAGACCCTTATCAAAACCAACAAACATATGGATCTGAATGTTAGGCTTTGACAAAATAAGATGAGCGACAACTGATATACTGAAACGTATTCGATGGTTAACACGCCTCCCTGTCCTTGTTAACCATGAGCCTTTCCAGAGCCAAAGGAAGACCAAGGCTGAGGTTGTTAGACTGGGTACAGAAGGATACACAATTGTAACTTACCGGAAGATGGAGCGGTGTTGGATGACGCAACGGTTCTACAATTGGGCTGTTGCGCCTATCTGATGATGATGATGATGATGATATACGTCTAGTAGTTTCATTTATTATTAGTTTATGTATATATGATAAATAATAAAATATTTAAACACAATTAATTAGAATATGATGAAAAATTATAGAAATATACTCGTTTTTATAAATAAAATTAATTCCACCAAAAAAATACTGGACTCGGAATGTTATTAATTAATTAGGATTAATTAAAAAAAATATGCAAAATGGTCTCAACTCTTTAAATCTTCAAGGCTTGGGACCCCAAGGATTACAAGAATGATAAATTCTTCATTAATATCTTGATTTTTTAAAAAAAAAAGATAATTTTAAGCATAAAAATGGTTATTCACGATATGCTTCATAATTTTAATCAATATCACGTGTAAATGACAAAGCTCTCGGCAACGTTCACTAGCACTCGGCACATCGTACCGGATGTGAGCGAGAAAAAACATCGCGCGCGTGACAACATCTGCAAATATTGTTGATATTATTTTTTTTCTCAATGACAGACAATAAAGGATAATGGCTATTTATAATATTGATTCTTCAGACTTTTTTAGACAAATAAACAGGACATGAAGCTTTTATATTAAACGAGTTATTCAAAATAAACCTGGGGTAAATATTCTAAAAATTGCTTATTTTTTAAACTAATTTTAGAAATTTAGATAAATAAAGTAAAAGGTACGCGATTTTTTATATTTTATTTTGATGTGACATGGAATTTTAAATATAAATTTAATTTGGTTTTTTTCATTGTTGTATTAATTAAATTTAATAAATCCACTGTACTCTGATATTCTTTGCATTTTTAATTAATATAATTCTCATAGTATTATTGTTTTAAATTTATCAGGAGTTTTTAAAATTCCCGACAGCAGCTAATTTATTAAAGACCATATCATTAGACATCTACCAAATTATTAGACTGAACAATTGGTAGGATAAGTGTAGTCGAGTAATATGGTAAAGCTAACTATAGCACATTTTGTTGATTTTAGCTGAAAAACTTTATCCAATACAAAATCATTTTTTATTGCCAATTCACTAGCCTAATTTAATAAATATTTTTGTTATAAAATATATGTTTTAAATGAGTTTTTTCTATTTTTTTATTTTTTACTAACAGCATCTCTAGTGCGGTATAATCTGCATTTCATAGCTGGCAAATTGCTGATATAGCTTGCCCTATTAATCATCCCCGTATTACGAACATACCGGCCCTGTGAGAGTCCTTGCCATCGAGCACCACTTCTATCAATCTTGATCCGCCTTCCAGTTCCTAAAACACACACACATACACATCACTAAATCCTGGTTAAATTAATATACAGCATGATACAAAACCGCAAGAGATTTCAGATCTCGATTTTGTATTTCCTACGACGTTTCTCTTTACGATCCGACTACTTTATTCGAGACTTCAAATTAAATCGGACGTGACTCAACACAGAAATGGGGCGACATAGTCAGCCCCCGAAAGATGTACTCGCTCGCTAGTCCTACATATATATTTTTAAAAGGGAAACGTTGATGTTTTCCGAGAAAATTTATTTATTATCCCACATTGTGATTGATTTATCGCATATTTAATTCATGAGAATAATGCTGTGATACAAATAAGTATGGCAACAATACTTATTCATGTTGTAGCCGAGCATAAAAGACGGCGAAAGAGAAACTCGATGAATAATAGCCTGTCAGGAGATCAATCCATTAATTCCTTTGTTTCAGCGGCACATTGAATAATTAGACTGACCATCACATGCCGTAAATTGGCACAGTATAATTGAAAGAACATAAATATATTATAAATTCAGGTATAATGTTCATTTTTATCATCAAACATGGGCATTTTCCTGGTCGAAATTGGCTAAAATTTTCCAGAAGAAGCATTTTGGGGAGCATCTGTTGGCTACCCTCTTTATGAGGGGTGCAACTTGCTCCGTCCCGCTCGTACGCGAAGGGTTGATGAAAAATTTCGGCAAAAGTTATCTCACTCGCACGGTGATCCATCACCGAACTTGACTGCCGGCGGCTTACTGACCACCGAATCTCAATATTTGGAATAAAAATACAATTAATTTACATATTTAATACATTTTTATAATGCACATATTTAAATGGCTTTATGTAATAATAATAGAATATTAAAAATAATGTAAATTGTATTTTAGATAATATTTTTATATTAATAAATAGCTTTGAGAATCTCGCTTTATTAGCCAGGAATAGCCAATTATTTTATATATCATGACGAATTTTAATAAAAGCATAGCAGATACTTCAAAAATATGACTCGTGCGATTTAAAAATTTGTAAAACTATCTACTACATTGTTTTCTATTAGCTTTATGATGACAGTTGAAGATTAGTAGCAGGTTTGAAGAATAAAGCATGTCTGTCTAAAATATGCCTACTATTTTTGGATGCTTTTGAAGATGCCTATAGAATCTAAAGATTCTAACATTTGAAGACATCTAAATTAAAAAGTTTGACAATAAGACTAAGCAAAACAATAAGTAAAACTTCGTAAATCTAGGACCTACTCAAAAGCGTTCGATAAACATTAGGAACATGATGACATCTTTGTGTTATTTTTAAAGTTCAAGCTTTCAATGGTTTTACTAAGCTAATTGAGTCGATAATAAAAAGGTTTTTAATGAAAATTTGATAGTACACTTGTTCCTGACTTATCTTGGGATAGCTTATTGGGCTCCTTAATGGTCTGCAGAAGGCGATACTTTGATCTACGATTGATATGTCCAAAGAACTTAATTTTACGAGATTTGACGGTGTCCAGAATCTCTTGCTCCTTGGGAAGAAGTAGAAGAACAAGCGTCCACAAATGGATATCCTGGAAAGGAGGATTCTGAGACTAATATTTGGAGTCGTGGCGGGCAATGGTGACGAGGAGCTGTATCGATTATATTAATTCAAGGATATACCGGTTACACCTGTCTTCAGAGTGGCCAGAATCCGGTCACGTGTTAAGGATGCGGAACTGTCCGCCGCCGAAAAGGTTAATGGTTTACAAACCTTCCTATCCACAGAGAAAAGGAAGACTAAGGTTGAGGTGGTTGAAGTATGGATAGAGAGACACTGCATCTTCTAGGAGATTTTCTTCATAAATATGTATATTTTTTGCGAGCTAGAACATTTTTGAAGCTCTTAATCCTATCCAGTTGCAATTGTTGCCGAGCCACGATATCTTTTTTCGTATTAATCATCGTTTACGTTCCATTTTTTCCTCCATGATAGTTTGCAGATGACGACAATTTGATCCATGACTGATAAAAGTACTCAAATTTACAATCTTTTACGGTCTCCAGACGCTTCTGCTCCTTTTAAAGAAGTTGAAGAACGGTTATATTCTTGACGCGTTCCATTCATGGAATTTTTAACTTAATCATATCTCGCAACCATACGCAAGTAATGATCTAGCGTAGCAACGCAGAGATCATAATAGGATCTTTAAGGATATTCGACGATACAATAAATGTTTTTCATTGATAGTTTTCATTCCTGACGTTGGCTTCTACTGCCAAACCTATGCTCGAAATAATATAGAGACCTTAATATTGATGACCACGGGACTAAAAAATCTTTGCTTATAATTGTTTTGGTTTATAGTATGTTAAACGTCATACTTTATCTTTAAGACTACTACTTTAAAGGGATATATTTTTTGGGAAAAATAAAAATTCCAAGATTAGAAGTAAGTATTGGAGGGACCGAAAAGTAATCAAAATCTTTTTTACTAAAATCTGAAAAAGTGGTAATCCGACGGCGCGAGATGCGGTGAGACGCGTTGTATTAAAGGATCCTTTTTGGTATTAAAAAATAGATCGTTTTTTTATGAGCTCTAGTTTAATTCGCTGGAGTTCTTCACAGTACACTATCGCTGTAACGGTCCGATCAGGTTCAAGCAATTCATAGTAAATAATTCCAGAAAAATCAAGGACCATCTTTATTGTTAGTAGGAATGTATAGGATCGGCTTCATACCAAGACAAAAGAGACGCGCAGACGGTACGCCGTTGATTCTGAATTAAACCTAAATTCCTTGCCTTACAACTTTCCTGTGCGACGAAGATGGCCCTGAATTGAAGACCATGGATAGCCAATGATACCATATCATCATCTAATTTTTGGGGTCGTCCTTTTTCAGGACCGTGTCTCGTGTCGCTAGTCACAAACTAGCTGTGAATGAGCTTATCGAATAAATATATGTATTACCTGTTTGATTTCAGCAATTTATTTTTTTCACAGAATTTTAAACAGTATCAGATCATATTATATGTTGTTGCCATATGCTGCCCTTCTTCTAAGACCAACGGTTGCCAATGCATGCCCCAGCAAGCGGTGCAAGCGAGTGCGACACCTCGATCAATAGCCGGAGGTGAGCCTCCCAAACGGCACGAGCTCTGTACTGCACGCATGCCGACACACATTAATGCATTGGTGTCAATCAACCTCCGACTTTATTACCAAATAAATAATTCTGCAATGAGATGGAAACCCGCCGAAGAATTTATGCAGCGTAGAATTTAATTTTGTTTTAATGCCAAAATTATTTGAAACTTTTTAACAAACTCTCGGCCGGAAAGCGTCTGTAATTAATTTAAATTGATAAGGATAGATACGACTAATGAGTTTGTGTATTTTTTCTTATTAAAAAGATTAAATTTTGTTAATGACGACGGCGTCATCCTCATTATTTCTTTTATTATTATTGTTATTGTTTCATATAGTGGCATTTTTGTCCGAGCGTGGACAGACAATCAGAAGAAAGCGCACGAGGAGAGAACATTTCTTCTTTCAGCACTCGCTGCTACTATTGACTGTGGCCTTTTGTCTGCACCTGTAGCCTCTCATAATAGAAATAAAAGCTTCATTCACTATTTGTGTATACGGCGGAGAGACTCGCTTCACTGTTTATTTATTGTATTTTTGCGTGATGAAACTCATTTTCGACGAAAGAATCCGCAATCTTGCAAATGGCGTGGAAAATCGTGAAAATTTTCATTAACAGTCGATTATTTCTCATACAATTTTAATATCATAATTTTTAGACAATCACACTCAAAATATAATATAATTTTTCGTAATATTTTCATCTTATATTGTCTAGACATGTGTTTTTTCTGGTCTACATATGTGCGGTGAGACAGATTATCCTCAGTCGTCTATTCTTTACAAACGCTGTGCCTTGCTGATATTAATATCCTGATCCTTACGTACTAGAATATGATATGAAATGTTTTAAGAATAAGCTAAAAACACAGCGAACGTTTTTAAAAATATTTTTCTCTGTCTCAATGACTCTTTTAAGTATAAATAAAATAACGCTTAAGTCTGAAAATAATTAAATCATTTATTATATATATACATCGTTTTAGATCTTAATTTTTAATCCTGCCCATTTCTCATGTATTTCCTGTGTATTGATACATCTGGGGTGACATGTTCACAGTTTAAAGGTCGGCCAAGGCCAAACGAACCTAAACGATGGAAGGTACTGGAGATGTGACATTTCATTGGACAAATTTTAACAGAAGATGTCGCGCAAAATGTAACAAGTGCACCAAGAGTCTTCATTGAATATGCTTTCTAAAGCATAAATGCACCTAATGTTTTTAAAATAAATCATTTTTTAAGATTTCCAACATGCAAATAGAATTTTGTTAATACCTTTTTATTTTATTTTGTATAAAAATGTTCTCAACCCCTGTCCAAAAAACTGATTAGATTATTTATAAGGTGTTAAATAATTATAAGAGCCTTTATACAAATTTATTAAAAAAACGTTTGAAGAGTTCATGATATTTGCTAATTTTGCGAAACAATTCTATTATTTTTTTATTTTCACTTTATTTATTCATATATTGACTAAAAACCATTTTCTATTTTCATTTCCAGTTAATTTCTATACATAAAATAATTCATTATTAGGTTAAAAATCATTTAAACTCAAAGTATTGTTTTAAGAATAAATATTTTTTATAATTATTTTTTTCGTTTGTTTGTTTATTTTTTTTATTACTATTTGAAAATTAGTTATTATCATACATTCCACAGTGAGGGCCCCACATAAAGAATTATGTTTTTAAACGAATCATTAGATGAGAAAAAAAAAGAATGAAAACTATGGTTTTTTACTAAAAAAATGCTTGGGATTCTTCGCATATTCTATGCAAAAAAGGCTGGGATTAAAAGGGTTAAAAATATAAATCTCATTAACCCATCCGTTACGGCGGCTCAAAAACAACTGCGTCGACTGAAGGGGGTCTCTCAACGACCCCGAGTATTTCAAGTCAGGATATTGATGAATTCTTCATCAACATTTTAAGATTATTTTCAAAAATAATTAATCATGATATGCTTAATAATTTATTCGATATTTAATCAATATGACGCGTAAATGCCAACGCTCTCAGCGATGTCTCTCCACAGACTGAGCTCTCGCAGAACGTGTCATTCGTACTCGCACATCGTAACGGATGCAAGCGAGAAAAAGCATCGCGCGCGTGGCAAAAGCATCGAATAGAGTTTTTATTTTTTTTTTCACAATTTCAGACAATTTTAGACAAATACATTTTTATCACATATAGGATTTATATTAAAAGAGTTATTTGAGAAAAAACAAAAAACTCCTCGAGGAATATTTTGAATAAACTCTCTTTATTTTCTTATTACGTTGTAGCTTTGCTATTTTAATTAATATTACAATTGAAGATTTTATTGGATGCTGTATTTTTATCCTTTTTTCTTTGACGCAATATTACATGGAAATTATCGATATTGTATATAACAATTTGCAGGAGCGTCCGCTCCAACGGGAAATTGAACCCGCGCCAATTCGCACAGTACAGAGCTCCAGCAAATTGAATAGAAAGATATGTATTTTTTTTCCTAGGAAGAGAAAAAAAAAGAAATACTTAATAATGCTAGAGCCGGTTCACTTTTATTCTGTTTTCTGGGCGAGAGGAAAAATTTTAAATTGGATGAATAAGATGGCGCTCGCCGGTTATTGCATTTCCAAATCAATGAACCAGGAAGCGAAGAGCCGGGAACGGCGATGGAAAAAAAATGGATGATAATCGTGGATAGGCGCCGTCGATTATGTCAATCATGGAGGCGGAAGTGTTCTGGGCCCCGGCGACGCCTCGGCTCCCATATAACAATTTCATTTTCTCGCCTTTAATTTCCGCCAGCGCCGCGTCGCGACGCCTCCGTTCATTTCCTCTCCTGCCCGAGATCTGATACCAGCTGATGTCAGCTAGAGCTCCACGCAATCTGCTGCGACACGAGAAAAGAATTGGATGGGAATAACAAATCTAATTTATATACCATTAACGAATTAATTTTCCGTCGAAAATATAAAATATTGCCGGCGGGAGGACGTCGAATCGAATATTACCGGCGTTTTTCTTCAATTTCCCGAAACAAATCGTGACATTTTAATTTTAATAATATAATTTCGTTCCTGAAAATGCAAATTACAGACGATTTATATCATAATTAAAAAAAATATATACATATAGTCCTAATCAATTGGACATTCGTATATCAGTGATATTTTTCCAATACTATGTTGTAATGAATATTTATTATTTACGATATGCATTGCCGTAAATGTGAGCAAAGGCACGCAAACGTAACTTTGCAAGTGTATCGTTCGACTGTGCAAAACCTGATTTTATACCAGGCTTTGAGGAGGAATTAAAGAGGTCTTAGAGGTGTCTCTCGAGGACCCTCCAGTGTTCAAGGGGCGCTGCCGCTGGTATGAGCGGAGGTTTAGCCCCCCAACCGCCCCATGTAACCCACCCCGTAAATATTTATTTTACGCAAAGCAATTTTATATAAGTGTGTTTGCATAGGAAACCTTTCACGTGGAAAAATATTACTCAACACTGAGCGATTGGCACTCCCGTTTGCTGAAGATGATTGAAGCGTCGACGATGACGTGCCTGACAATGTGTTTACAGAAGGCCGAAAGTAATTTGGCGATACCATCGACACATATAATCCATGTTTAATGATAATTATATTTTGACATAATTTTAGAATTTTGATTCTCGTATATGCCGATGATGTCACGATGATTGCTGATTTTAAAATATCATTAAAAACCAAGATTTAAAGATTCTGATTCACAAAAAAAAATAATTCAGTACATCCGAGTCATAAATAACTATTATTTTGCTTAAAAAAAATTACAAAATTATATTAATCTATTATGTATTCTCCACTGTTAAATATTAATATAACCTTCTGCCATCTTATTGGCAACTTATCGATCCCCTCCTTATAAAATTTTGTGGGTTTGGACAGAAGAAAAGTATTAAAGGTCTGATTGACTTGCTCATCATTAATGAAAGTTTTTCCATTCAAAAATTTCTGTAAGGAACAGAAAGTGTGGTCTGGGGTTATCGCCTAACAGAATAACGCATTTCCGATTGACGAATTCAGGACGCTTTTCCAGTAGTTTTTCATGAACGCTTTGCAGCTGCTGAACGTAGTAATCGTTTCGTTGCGCCTCATCAGCTCATGGTAGATTATTCTTCGACGATCCGACCATGAATATTGTCTTTAGAGTCCGGTAGGGTGGTCGATCCTTATCCAACCATTGTCTTTTGCGGACAATATTATCAATGCTGATCTATTTTTCATCGCCTCTTATTGTCCTGTTTAAAAAAGGCTCGATTTTATGGCGGTAAACGAGTCTCTCTGCTACCTCCCTTGTCGTTTGACGTGGATAATGTTCGAATATCGCATTTAAAATGTCGTTATCGAAGTCGCCCATGGTTCATCCTTCAAATACTCATCTCCAGAGCGAAATTTCACAACCAATTTCTAACTGCCCGCTCAGTATGCACTTTTTGATTATCCATTTTAAGGATTCGGAATAACACCACTGTAAATCCCACCACACTAAATAGTTGACGAATGACTGACAGGCCACTTATCCATCTAGTGAAAACAAAAATCCTCTTATCGGATGACTCACTGCTAGTAAATTCAAACAATAGAAACCGTCTACCTGAATCTGAAATTATTTATGACCCAACCACATATAATCTTAATATTAAAAGTCAACTATTAAAAAATGTCAAAATATAATTAGTATTTAAGATTTTTAATTTTAATAATAAAATATATTATTGATAAAAATAAGAAAGGGAATTTTTAAGGTAGTCCGGTCAAAAAGGGTGTATTTTGTATAATCATTTTTGAGCATCAATTGTGTTTAAGTCTATGGTTTTAGTAGAATACATGTTTTATATTCTATTCATCGGTTGACATCTGAAAAACATAACTTAAGATGAACGATTTAATACCTCTTTCATGAAAATATAATGAAAGAGCTTAAATCCTGATTTTAAATAGCAGAAAAAATCGATCTTTGAACGACATAAGAAATGGCATCGAAGAATATTTTGCTTCTAAACCTAGAAAAATTGTACTTCAATGGCATAATTATAATTACTCTTACTAATACGTTTTTAGAACTAATATCAAAATTATTATTATAATCTTGGTTAATCACAACAAATGCCAAATATCATTCGAATCACTGTTTCATATTTGTCTCTAATTTGGACGGATATGAATCGTTCCAGCCTGTTATCTCTACATCTCTGTGATCAAGCAAAATCTTAGAATATCTCAAAAATTTGCAGATATTTGCAGAATTTTTTTTCACTTTTTGTCACTCAGGTACAATCGGATGACATAATTTTATGAAATATTAAAAAAAAATTCAAGATTTGAAGATTAAAGTAATACTCAACATTTTTATACACTTAAAGTACTTCAAAATAAGATTAGTTGCACTTACGAGCACCACCTCACTACCATCGAGCTCTTTCGCGCGTGCTTTTTTTTCCGCCAATTTCCAGGATATGTGCTCTCAGAAACTCTCTAGTAACCAGAGTTATTGCTCTGCTCAATCACTTGGCCGAATATGTAGATATATTTGATGTCAAATGTAGCCGTTTTGTAGATATTTTTTATGAGATTTCTCGGTTTGGTGTTTTTTCTAAACTTAAATGGTTAAACAAAAAACAACTTTCACCGTTTTATTCTGATTTAGTAGCAGTCGTTTATATAAGATAGGTGTTGTTCTATGGATGGAACAAGGTTCTCATTAATGATTCTTTTATATAATAAGATTATTGAGTATTTCATCGACCTGAGAGGATAATATTCCGAATGAGCGATATCTGATGAATACAGAGAACATTTAAGAGCCATTAAACTAATTTTAGTAACGTTTCGTTTAGGTGTCATGGGTAATGTTGCAAGATAACTACTCATATGCTTACGTTTACTCAATAACCATACGATATATTTGTTTGTCCTGTCGACAATGGAAGAGACGCGACGTCCATATGGCCAGATTGTGCGGCGCACACAGGCGCCGGAAGATTAGGGGCGCAGAAAGGCGCCAAGAGGGGCAAAATTTAAAAATAATAAATATTAATTTATTAAACTCTATTAAAATCTAAAAACATTGCTTAACATTTCTGGATGAGAGGATGGAAAACGGAGGAGAGAATTTAATTTAGTTTAAATATGCAAGATTATTTAATATTACGTCTATATGATTCAAAATCGGTTTTCCATCAAAAAAATCATTGTTCTCTTTGCAACATCATACGAGACCGCGAATAAAAAGTGTTTTGTGC